>JADDOH010010768.1:0-91027 GCA_016648135.1 Agrypnia vestita
TTTCATGCACTCAACTCAAAAATACCCGAAAGATAAACGGTAAGAAATTCTTTATTTTAGGATTAGCTTAAATATTATTTTTTATGCTTATTTATGAAAATATTAGAAGGTTAATTAATGGCTGGAAGGCTAAAGAAGCATAAGGTAACTAAATACAGACAACTCATACTGATTTAAAAGAACAGTGAATAATAAAATCTACCCAACTTGAATCTTTTGCACCTTTAAAAGCACAAATGCAGCATAAAATTTTCACGGACGGAGATGATTTAAGAATAAATTAGATGGATTTCGTTAAATCTGAACATTTTCTAATTTTTTCTTAGATTTTGAAATTTATTAATTGAAATTATTTTGAAAAGTTATGAAATTTCATATGAAAGTGGTCTGGTTAATTTTTTTGAATAAAGAATTGATTTGTATATATCACATCCAAACAATACCGAATTTTTTCAAAATTATGGACCGTCTGCTTTTCGCGGAGCTACATTTAGTTTACGAAAGTAACTATGCTAGTTATATGTATCAGTTACCACCACCAACGTAGCTGTTACAGCGTGGATATGTCTCCATCTGGTTATATTTCAGTGTGGAATAACTACCCTTTACTCTTGAAATCCTACTAAACAGATTTCAAAAGCAAGAAGTTACAAAATTTGTCATATTAATTAATTAAGTAATTTAAACTGATCCTTGCCGTACACTCGTAAAAATCATAGGACATAATAATAATTAATAACGAACCTTGCTGTTTGCGTGTCGCACTCAAATTATCCAATGTTGTAATTCCAGCAAGTTACGGACATTACAGAACAACAGACATTCAATATAAGGATATTTGTGATGTAATTAAATACATTACAAAATGACGTGATAATTAAATTGCTACCATTATAAAAATACGTACCTACATGTTTTACGTAAAATAATATTCGCTAGAACCCGCATTTAAAAAATACGAAGACAGACACGGAACGTTACTTAAATATTGTTGTTCATCTTTCTAAGTTCAAAGTTTGGTATATAAAGAATAATCATAGCTTTAGTCTTCCAGGGCGAAGATTGATTTCTGGGTCTCTGAGCTATTTACCCAACCATCTTACTGACAGATTTTAGTCTCGAAATAAAAATTTATATAGAGGGTGTGTTTTTTAGAGTTGGAGAATTTTAAATTGAAATAAAACACAGAAAAATGTTTTTCATATTCAAGAAATTGGTTGTATTTGATATATAATTTTATGGCATTAATATTTAAATAAAATTTTGGGCATAAGGCTGGCGCGTACCTGAGTAATCTGGAGGTCCAATTTTCACACACTCTCCGCAGTAAACCAGCTGTATTTCGGCAATAATGCGTCGAATGTTGGCTTCTAATTGCCCAATTGTTTCTGGTTTATCGGCGTAGATATGCGATTTTACATATCCCCAGAGAAAATAAACAATATATATTTTTTTACAAATTTTGTGATTATTTCTATTCTCCATCAAAATTATCAAATCTAATATTTTAATAAATATTTTACTTATATGTACAAACTAGTTTTTTATCGTAGGTATAGGTCACATAAAATTAAAACATTTTATTTTCTTATGGCTTGTTTATGTAAAATTACGAAAAAAATTGTACCAGATATTATGTTATCAATTAATACGATAATTCGATCTTTATGTGGAAACAAAGTATGTATAGTAAAGCATTTTGACCAGGACCATATGTGATGGTCGACATAGAGATAGATTTAATAAATTTAGAAAATCTTAAAATAATAATATTCAAAAAAAGCCAAGTATGGACATCAAAAATATATTTCTTCTGGTTTGAATCGTTTAAAAGTAAAAGCCTGATATATTTCTCGAGATTCTATGTATTACAAGAGGCTAACAAAATATTGAATATTCAGCTATACAAGTAATATTTTCTTGGATCTTTATTATACCATAGATATAATTCTGTGTTAAATTAATATTGTTTGCCAATCCTAATAGACTCGATCTTGTGAGTAGGTGCGAACGAGCCTTTATTATTTATGAATAGGAACAGCAAGTCTCGCGTGTAGCGAGTGCTTTACCATTATCTTAACGAAACGGACCAATCACAGGCGCGCTTTGCCTTCGACGGGTTGAGCCGGAGGCGACCGTCCTGATGGCTGAATCCGGCCAATGGCGAGCGCCGGCGGTGAGGTCATCGCGCATAGGATGAGTCACTGCACTAGCGTGGATTTCAGAGGTATGGTGAAATCGTTACTATAAAAGGAGCGAACATGATGTACTCAGCCCCTTCAGTTCGAGACCAGACTTGCGAGCGGGAGCGCTGCCCAACAGACTACCGACGGAGCCCTGAGTTCCAGAACAGCATTTGCGGACGGAGTTGCTGCCCGGACTTATGGAGGAATCTACCATTCATCAGTAGCAGAGAGGATCATATCGCCACTGTGTAACAGCTAAGGAACACATTTATATTATCTATCGATTAATTATTTTCACTATTGAAATGTATTTATTTTGGGAAGATTTAAAATCGGAGCAATAATGTATAATTAATATCACGATTTCTTGTGTGATCTTGGCTCAATTCGTACGGGAATATCTCCCAAACGAATATATTTTGATGCTTGGGGATTTTCATACCATTTGTATTAACAATTGATTTTACGGAGCTCTATAAGCAGTGCGTAATAGATTCATAATATTGTCGACGCGTTATGTATTGCATAACCAGATATCAATCCAAATCGTACGAGAAATTCTTCCGAACGAATATATTTTAAAGTATGGGGATTTTCATACTATTTTTACTAATAATTGAATACACGTAATTCTATAAGAATTACTTAGTAGCATTATAATAATTACTGTATTGCAAAGTATTGCGCAATCCGGTCTTCAGTTAACTCTTTATGATTTGAGTACCTCGGTACATCTAGCTTAACAAGTAGCTTCAGAATGACGAGTAAAGGACAGAATGGGGAAGTCTAACTAAAGATTGGGGATATCTGGTTTGTGTTAGCCTAGCTGGCTGAGGGGTGGATGATTGCCGGCACTTGGGCGTGGAACCCGCACAAGCCCCTGCAGGGCCCCTTAAAGGCGGGGTCCTCCTTGTTGCTCGGGGTCGTCAATAAACCGACCACCTAACCTCATCTGGCGCAAACTACTTAAACCAACAAAAAGGTTCCCTTTGTCTTTGGAAGGATTTCCATGCTTGAATGCTGTAAAACCTTGATAGAAAACGTTAACTTCTATTTCGTCCTCTGTAAGAAAGACAGGGCCAGAATAAATATAAAAATCATTCACTCATATGGAATAGCTGGGATATTATAAATATGTTACTAACACTCTAACATTTGTCCAAAGTAAATGTTGCAAGATGCAGAATCGTGGGACGCCGCTCTGAAAAGGCATAATGAGATTGCACAATAATTTGTAACATCGCTGACTATGCCCGCAAAGGAGGCTAATGTCGTCATCAATTCGTACCAAAAGAGTACATGATTCTTCAAACACCGGCCTAAAAGAAAGGCGCCTCAAGACAACACACATCATCAGAAACTCGTACCAAAAGAGTACGGCCTTCTCAATTATAAGCCTAAAAGAGAGGCGTCACGGGATCACATCTCGTAAAGAAGAGATAGAGTCTCGGGATGCAGTAAGTTCCGGAGGAACAAGGGGGGCCGTTTAGTCACTTAGGAAGTCGGCCACCGGGTTTAGGCGGGCGCGGGGCCTCTACCCCTCTCAGCAGAGATGCTGAGGGTTTAAAAAACCAAAATTTAGCATTCAAAGAAACTATTATTTCATATAAACTCACGGGCTGTTGTAGAATCCTTTCGAACAAACCATCCCCGAGACCTTATCTACTTATTTATAAAGAAGTTTCGTTTCAAAAATGTCTTATTTCGTAGATAGCAAATATATGTATTATTTTCCCCAGGAATTAATATGAACAGGTTCATACACGTCTAAGACGACACCATTCAAGGTAAGAATATGTTAATATAAAGTGTTTAAAATTATTAGTTTCAGTGTTATTTAATATGTGAATTTCTCCTCTTTATGCCGTTCGATTGATTTTATTGGGTTGTTTCCAAACGGAAATGTTTTATTTCTAATACACGAATTCTTCTGGTGAACGTATTTTATTGTAACATAAATGTATAGATTATTAGGTTCGTTAGATGTTTTATTACGTAATATTATGCAATTGTTTCCACACTGCTCCTATAAAAGAATTTGAAGTTATTACGATACACAACGGGGTCCTTCATCCATTAGACGAATCATGTGCCAATTCAACGACGTATTACGAATAGTATATATTGTATTTATCGAGATTTAGTCGCATTTATTATTTCTAGTGAGGTTTTTAGTATTGGTTCCAGGCGCCATTATGAGGCGGAAATAGTTCATATTCATAGCCCGACTGCAATAGGTATTTTTGTCGCGTAAGAGGTAGCACTTTTAGAAATATAACTATGTTTTATGTTTAGTCCCTGACGGACAGGATGGTATAGCTGTGGCTATTTAGGTAATATACTTAGTAAATGCAAAGGGCATTAGGTATTTTCAATATAGTATGCGAACCCAAGATGTTAGAAATATTTTAGTTAATATTGCATTCAAAAGCGCAATTTTCATACAATTATTTCCAGTTAATAATATATATTTTAGTTCAATGTATAGTTAGCACAGGCAGAGTATTAATATTGTATAGGATACATTATATTTTATATTTCATAGAAGAGAATATTTTATTCCGCGATCCTTTTATAGTTACAGCGTATCTGTCGACCTCAGCCGTTGCCACCCGAGCCATACAATTATTTTCGCTAACATCATACGGCAAATGACTTTATTCATTGCAATGAAATTTATATTATTTAATATTATTTTCCACGACGTATTTTTGACGGGTCACCCCATAGGATTCATCACATTGTTAGCCGCGGCCAGGAGTGGGCAAATTAATTGAATATAATAGCTAAAATTAAAATTCAACTCGCGTCAACTATTTTACGACTGTATAATATTTTTCATATAACAGAAAACATCTCTAGAAAATACCGTCATTTGACGAGGACCCACTATCTACCTGGATCATCACACATAGTGAGAATAGCTCTCAGGCCGTTTTATCATATTATGCAGCCCGCAATTCAGGCGGCCCCTGGCTACAGCGCTTGCTGCTTTATGAGAGTTGCCGACCCTGGCATTATTAAAATGAAAACGTTATTCGAATTTACGAGCTTGCAACGCAGGCAAAAGTGCCCAAGAGAATGAAAGAATCGTTTTATTAGGACAATCTTTTCTGTGTCAGTTTAAAAAGACACAGTTTTGATTAAGCATTTTCATTTATAAAATATGGCGCGCGGTTTGTAATACATGAAACAATGTACCGCAAACTAATATGAAATAGTAATAGTAAATATATTTAAGTTATACCAACGATGATTATGAATTTTATTTGTAATGAATTTGAATAGTAAAGTTGAGCAGGTAAAAATTGTATTTAAAGGATTAATAACGTTATAAGTAAAGATTGTTAAATCAAAAGTTTTTACGCAATTTAACATAAAGTAACGGGACAATTTAAAAAAAAAATTTAAATATAGTATGCTCATTTTCTAAAAATAATTAATTTTTATTATCGTCGACAGTTTTTCAGCAGTGGTCTTGTTATTTATTGTGTAAAGAAAAAAATACTTTACTCACATAGAAACAACCGTTAATTTTATTCGTTAATAAATTTTTTAATTTTTTATATGTCGGTTTACATAATTTAGGTATTATAAATAAATCAAATTTATATAATAAATATATTACATAAATGTTATAAATAAAAAAATATTCGCACACATCACATACATTTTTTTATGTTAAGCGGTTACTCCACCCCTGGAGAATTAAAGTTGGGTTTAATTGGGTGTTTTTTAATAATGAGGTGATTATTTATTGGAAAAGTTTAAAAAACATCCGCGTTATAATTATTTCCGTGGTACAAGTGTAATAAAAATGGCAACATCATGCATATTTCCGTGGAGCACCTCCTCCATGACTGAGATGCAACTTTCCCCGGTTTACGTATGTTCGAGATAGAAAAGAAGAACGTGCATTTATTAAGAATTTAATATTTTGTAAAATAGTATATCCGATTTGGAAAAAAAAAATTAGTAAGATTGGAATCTATTAAAAAAAACAATTATTTTTAACGAATGGTGTATCGAATTAAGAAATCCGTATGCTACATTGTAAATATTTCATTTCTAAATAAGTAAATAATCTTTTTTCCATCTCTAACTAACGTGCAACGGAGGAGGTTGCATCTAAGTCACGGAAGAAGAGCTCCACATAGGAAATGTGGTCATTTTTTTCAACATTTTCCCAAAATGGTTGATAATATGTAGGTACCTCAATTAGTGCCGATATAAAATAACAACAATAAGTTTTATCTTTGTAACTCACCCAATTTTTACCTAAAGTTAATCTTCCCTGGGTGGTGTAATCCTGATTGAATAGTCATTTGTGAAGAGAATAAATTAAAGAGAAGACGTAGGTAGGGGAGACCGGGCAAGATGGGATACTTAAAAGAAAAAACGTCATAATTGAAAATCAAACTGTTTATTAAAAATTTCTTAGAACAAAAGCAATACTTATAATCTTAATTATCGTAATAATTGTAATATTTTATGGCTCTAAATCACATATTTTTTTGACAATAAGAAACTAAATGACACATGCCAAATATCCCGTCTTGCTCCATGATCGGGGCAAAATGGGAAACGCTATGGGACATAATGAGTACACATTTTAATCTGGTCGGCAACGTTCACATATACGTGCCTCTTCATCCTCATCGTCTACACTTGCGCAAGAATCATGGGCCTAGCCTTGGCACTCGCTACAAATAACCCATCCTTCATTGGATTGTTATTATAAGTACCCACAATATATACAAGGACAATCATTTTCATCGTCTTCAGATGAACTAGTGTCACTTTATTTTTTGCGTCTTTTGTTTTTATTATTTTTTGCCGGATTCTTTTTTGCAAGTGTTTTCTTTTCAGTCTTTTTATTGTCAGGTTTCTTTTTGTCAGTCATCTTATTTATTTTTAGTTTTTTATTTATATCAGTAATGTAATCATTCTTGTACGGAAAAGCTGTCAGTATTGCAGTTTTACCGCGTTTTCTTGTTTTTCGCTCTTGGATTCTTACTTCCTTGGGTACAGCTATGATAATTTCTGGGGTCACTCTAAATGAAGATTTTGCTGGCTATATCTGACTTTCAGGGGGCTTTTCTTTTATAAACTGTGCAGAAGTTGAAGGCTGAGGTAAAAACTCAGTGCTCATTGATTCCGCAGTTGCAGGATTAGCAGAAATATATTTTTGTACTGAAATTTTGTTCATTTTGTGGTTCTTCCGATATAGCTGGCATTGAAAGTGTGGGCTAAAATGTCGATTCTATATTTAGAAACGATGATTGATATTCTAGGAGATATAGGTTCAAGAGCAATCTCATTATGAGCTTAAGTGGACGATATTTCTTGGGTTGCTTCTAAAGGAGTTGACGATGTTATTTGATTCAAGGTTTAAATTTTCAGACGGTAAAGTCTCGGTATTTGTTGTTTCAGCCGCTATGAAGTCCGCGTCTGTGAATACATTTCTGTCAAGTGGCCATATTCCACATTTCCTAAACCCGTTTATAGATGTCAGCATCCTCGCCGCTTGTAAATATGCTTGCCCAAATAGCTTTGCCACTTGGTAGGGTGAAACTACGCCTCCAGGGTGGTCTCTCAGCCACTTTTTTACTTCTGCACTCAGTGTGTACTCAGTGGTCTCATAAATGCTACGTCCAATGGTTGCAATTTATGTGTGCAATGGAGTGGTGTACATAACAGTACTACATGATGCTCCCTTGCGTAATCAATCAAGTCCATATTTTTTGTGTGTGACGCATGACCGTCCAGTAGTAACAAGACTGTTTTTTTTTGGTGGGTTTTACGGTTTCTACAAACTTTTTGAACTAGTCATAGAATATTTGTGAAGTTATCCACCCATTATCACTACAAGTCCCCCAAAATCCCGGTGGTACATCATACAGCAAATCATTCTTTGATCATCATAGACCAGCATTGGTGGTATATAAGTTCCAGTGGCATTAAAACAGATTTCAGTAACTAATTGCCCTCTTTCTGCAGATGACAAGCAGCCAACTTGCTTTAGAACCTTGAGTGACAATATCTTTGACTGACTTTTTGGCACAGTACTAACGCCGGTTTCATCGACTTTACAAAGTCTATCAGGTGTAAGGCCACGCTTTTCTACAACATTTTCTAACAATGTGAAAAACTCATTTACTGCCACTTTGTTAAAGGCCATAGCCCTCGCAGAAGAAGTTGGCTCTGGTCGTTTAAATGAAAGTTCAGGATGCCTTTTTATTAATCCACTGAGCCAGTCTTCTCCAGCCATTCTAGTCTCTGGGTTGAATGGGTTTTGAATATGGTTTCTCTCAGCTAACTGGAAAGCTAAAATCCGAAGCTCTTTGCCAGTTATTCCGAAAAGGCGCGCTTCCATTGATTTAATGTACTGAGATTCTTATTCCTGTTCTTTATTAAAAATTGTTTTATAGCGCCCAAATTTCTTTCTCCCGTAGTCATTATCTGAATCAGTGTCAGCATCTTGAGATTATCGAGCCTTTCTCACTCGTCGTTTCAAGGTCGATTTAGGCACGTTATATGTAGCTGAGGCTCGAAGAAATCCCATTGTCTCAGAAAGCACAACTCTAACCGCTCTTCTCATCTTCTTCCCATGTTCCATGATCTGTTTTGCGTTTATAATTTCGTACCATTTTAACTGCAAACAAAAAATAAACTTATTATTATATGGTAATGAAACACTATTTTACCTACACATATGGGGCAAAACGGGATACTATGCCATTATACCCCGACCTTTTTGCCCCAACAGACTTATTTTGCAAAAGTAATAACAGTGCTAACCTACAAAATTATTCTGCGAAAAAGCAACCTAAATTCGCATTGATACCTACCTTGGTGGACATCGATTCAAAACAGAAAACTTGGTAAAAATCCTCCAAAAAACTGTTTTTTCTCGCCGCGCAGCCAAAACACGCAGTGACACACACGCACCTGCCGGACTCGTGCGACGCGACTGAACATCGCGCAAATGTCGCGGTGTTAAGTAAGCTACAGATACACATGCTTATTTAGTGGCACGTGAGTACGCGAAATATCGACCTTCTCTAGGCCTTGCTTATTAGTGGCATGTGTGTACGCACATTGCTAGTAACGAGCATGCCACTAGCCATACAACCGCCGGTTGATTTATGAGCATGCCACCAAGTGGCATGCCACTAATAAGCATGTGTATCTGTACCTTTAAGCTCTGTTGCGTTCACCAGTCACACACACAAGCACACTTCCCGTCCTGCCTCGGGCTTTATCATGCTTGTGAAGGAAATATTTAAGGAAAGTAATAAATATACTTTTTTTTATCTCTAACTAAATCAGTATAATGCGCCACCGGAAGATCAGCTTAGGAACAGGATGAATTCACACAAGTGGAAGCACACAAGTGAACCACAGGGACGTTACGTTTGAAATGTATGTAGAAAAATGGGGCAAAAAAGGAATTACTGACGATGGAAAGTTTTTTCCGAAACATGTAGGTGTAATTAATGAATATAATTAGATACAAACAAATAATAAAATCATTTTTTTAAATAAAAAACTTGTAAATACGTTATCCCCTTTTCCATTAGAATTTTAAGGATCTAATCCATGCAAATAATTGTCCCTTAAAATAATTCAATTCTAGTTCACATTCACTGTTTATAGAATTAAATATTAAACTAGTTCATTTTGATTTTGATTTCTCGACCGGTTTCGGAGTAACTAATTTTCATCAGCGTAGAATCAAACTCAACCCTTTTTGTGTTAACTTTTTATCAATAATCATCTTGCAATGCCTACTTAAAACCAAGTTTAAAACTCGAGTTCTATTTGAATAATAAAAATATCTACGTAATATCAACAGAATGTGAACTAGGATTAGGTCCAAAGGAGAACGAAGTGTGGTTTACTGGAAATATTATTTGAATTATACCGGTTTTCAGATTGGTTTGATGTAGTTCAATTTTATCTTAATTACTTCATTTAGTATAATTAAAACAAACTAATTTTTATAAATACATGATCTGTTCAAAAAGTGTCGCGAATTTTGTGTTATTTCAAAAATTATTTATATATTCATGAATATCTATTTTGTCCCCTTCAAAGTAATCCCCACCAGTATTATACACTTGTGCCAACGTTTTTTCCAATCCTCGAAGCACTTCAAAAAATCATTTTTTTGATCTTGTTCAGCTCCTTCTTCGATGCCGTCTTTATCTCCTCAATCGTAGCGAGCCAGATCTGGGGGAAACGGTGGCTGCGGCATTAATAATGTTTTGTTTTTGGCCAAAAATTCGCGCACAAGCAACGATGTGTGAGCAGAGGCGTTATCATGATGCAAAAGCCAATTTTTATTCTTTCACAAATCCGGGCGTTTCCGGCGGATTGCTTCTCGCAAAATGCGCATCACTTGCAGGTAATATTCCTTATTGACCGTTTTATCCTGTGGCAAGAACTCATGATGCACCATGCCCCTGCAATCGAAGAAAATTGTAAGCAAAGCCTACACATTCGACCGAATTTGGCGCGCTTTTTCGGTCTTGACCCGTGCGGCAGCTTCCATTAGGATGATTGAGCTTTGGTTTCTACGTCATAATCATAAACCCATGATTGATGTATATGTTTAGGTCCTCAGCAATTTCGCTAACGGTGATTCGACGATTGGTCAATACTATTTTCTTCACTTCAACAATGTTTTCGTCTGATGTTGACGTGCTCGGGCGTCTGGCACGCTCTTCGTCGTTCACATCTTCTCGGCCCTCTGAGAACATTTTGTACCAGCAATAAACGTTGCTTCGGTCCAAGGTAGCTTCACCATATGCCACAGTTAACATTCGAAATACGTCCGCGCACTTAATTTTGTTTTTCATACAAAATTTGATACAGATTTTTTTATCCATTTTTTGGAATAGGCAAAAATAGAAGACGAGCCAAAACACGTGCAAGCAAGGCAGCTGTCAAAAATTAACTGAACATTTAAAATGACCGAACTTATCGGCATAAGTGAAAGACATGAGTACCAATATAACGCCGTAAAAAAATCGAATATATGTAACCTGCGGAAATTCAAAATTCGCGATACTCGTACATAAAAAAACTCATAACTTGACTGATTTCTTTATGTTCATTTAAAAATTACTTATATTAGACTAAGTGTTTTCAAAACAATCTTTTTAAATTTATTTTTTGTATGGAATAAATAAGTTAAAAAAATATTAATAAATTACGTATATACTTACATATGTAAATGGACAAGAAGTAGAATACTAATGTTTATTTATATGTTCATTGTAATACACCTAACCATGCATTCAATTTTTTATAAGAAAGACGAAGCATTTATGATTTACAATATTTACGACGACTTGTTTCGAAATCGCTTCTGGCTTGAAGCCAGAAAACAACATTAGTTGAACGTTGATTTTAATAGTATTCTTATCGAAACCAAAACTACTTAAAAAATAACTCTTCTTTCTCCGTTTACCATCACATCATCAAACGATGAGTTGATGAATGACAAACATTTTATGATAAATCTTAATTATCTTGAAAAGACGAAGATTTCACCCGCTAGCTTAAAAATTGAATAGAGACGTACGGGTTTTGTTCATTTTGTTTTCACTTCTGTTTTCAGATACGGCCTACGTACTTTATGCACATACCTAGTGCGAAGAGTTTTTCAAGGGCCAGGGCGAGAATTTACATCTTTATTACTGTTATAACTTTAAAAATAAATTTATATACTTAGAACAACAATAATGATAAGCTTAATTAATTTTATACTTTCTGATGGGTTTTTAATTGTATTAATATCAAAATTAATTAACATTCTATGTACTTTATTATTAATTTAATTTTAACCTAATTTACAAAAATTGTGTATTTTTTCTTCGAGAAAGCCGCATTTGGACCTGCTTACTGCTCGATTTTTTTTTAATTCAACCCTGCGTACATCAATAAAAATATTATTTTTTACATACATTTCCATACATACCTATATATGGAAAATTAATTATAATAAAGTACCTTCTTAATATGAAAATAAATTCAAAAGATATCTATTTGTTAAAAGGACCTGGTTATTTATAATATTCAATTTACTATTAACACTTTTTCTTATGTCCAAATTATATAATTTATTAAACTGTGATTCTGTATAAGTTGTATGTAAAATTTGAAGACTCTTAATAATGTCAAAAGAATGATCCATAGCCATAGCCATAAAAAATGTGAATTTGATAAGTTTGACGATAGTTAGTTTTTTTAACGAGGTACTAAGAAAGTTATCAATGAAGGTTTATCAGTTATTCATAAGTAGATACTATCATCATCACCCAGAATGGCCCGTAAAACTCGGCGTATGCATAAAAGACGTACATAATTATTGTCTTTAACGCGTGTCATATTTAACAAGCGGTTACTTGAAGATGAGATAACACTTGTCTGAAATCAACACACATTTGCTGTATCCTTCATAAAAACTGTCAACACAAATCATAAAGCCGTCAAGTTGTCGGCGATCACAATTATTCATGCGATTGTTCTGGAATTGCTGCGTACAATTTTATATAAGATTTTGTATTACTCTTACTGAAGTCGTTCATCAGGGTTGCTTTGATTTCTTATTTTCAGACATTAATGTGTTTTAGGCTTAATGTTTTGGATGAATTATTAAAGTGTTTTTTTTAACAATATTCTCTCATAACAATTTAACAATACCTCGCTAATGCAAACGTAATATATCTATTTTTTTCTTATTTTATTTTGCAATCTACGCTTTGCTTAATAATATAGATATTATTTATAATAAAAGGTAAGCGGGTTGGTCGTAAAGCTTAACTATGCAAAATTCTAAATGAAAAGCATTTAATATACTTTTAGGTATATCGAGGAAGGGGAGGATGGATCCCATGTTATGGGCAGTATGTTAATAAATAACAAAGGAAAATTTGGAATTGATGTCATTTATATCGCGGGTGGGATGGGCGGGGGTACGGGGGATGGTAACTATTGTTGTTTTGTACAGGGTTCTAACGAATAATTATGGAAAATTTGGTTAATATTGGTCAAAATATGTAGGATTGTAAAGAGAACACATGGTTACATATTACGTTTTATTTACTTTATATACTCATAGATATACTCCATCATTTAAAAAAAAAAACAAATATTAATGCTTAACATTTCTAGTAAAATTATGGTTCTTTTGTGAAGCCACTTAAGCTGGTAAGCCACTTGTCTCCCATTTAAAATACTTAAAAATTGCCAACTCCTTACGGTAACACGAGGTGATCTCATGACTGCTTACGGGCATTTTCTTTCACCGCATGCTGAAGGTTAATGACAATTGTTGGTGGAAAATTTTCCTTCCGGACTTAAAAGTAGAAAACTAGTTCTTAGAAGGACCTCCTTGATCGCTATATCTGATCTTTTCCAAGAAGGTCAAGCAACCCTGAGAGTATTAAAATGTACTAATTTCCAACGTTGCCGAGATAAAGCAAAAACATCTGAGTATAAAAGTGTATTCTAATGCATTCGGAAGCCGCGCGGGTTGGCTGTAAAGTTTACTTAATTTCGGCAATTTCATTTTATTATAATAGGGCTATCGCTCTGCCCGTAATCCGTCCAAATAATGCCCGGGACGTGAGATGTCGCCGGTGTCGGCACGGGGGAGGGAGAAGCTACAAAAATATCCAGGCTATTAAAGCGAACCGCATCTCATTACCGCGATTAGCCGGGGCGCAAACCCACAATTATTATTCCGAGAGATAAGATGAAGGATTCAGTTTACTATTTTTGGGGATTTATGCGATTTTTATATACCATCCGTTTTAATTATTTATTTTATGATAAGGACTCATTAAGTCTAAGCGATTCCTTTATCAGATTTTGTGAATGAAAAACATAAATGAAAATGCATTAAAGAAACATTATCTTGAAGATTTCGATGATTATTAGTTTTTGTTATTACACGTTTAACTATAGCATTTTTTTAAATAATTTTATTATCAACGTCTTTGAGAGCTCTTATTTTTAAATCCTTTATATTAGCTTCGCCGCCGTACGTGAACGTGGAAATGTCTTGGAAGTAAAAATTAACACACTTCCCGTCATCCAATTGAATTGAAATTTTTCGCTTCGACTCATCATCGATAACAATGCATTTTGTCGGTATGCACGGTTATTATATGTATTTTATAAAAAAATCAAACATATGAATGATGCAAAAAAATTTTTGTATGTTGGATTTTCGCATCTATCTCTTTCACGCGATGTGACAAAGATAAAACTCCTTTTTTGGGCTTTTTTACTTGATTAAGTCTAAATGACATCAAATGAAAAATACCGCAAACAGGTCTTTTTCTTCCCTATTACGGATTAAAAATGAAAACTTTGTTTTTATGGCTTAAATTATTTAATCTTTGGTATTCACTAACCTGATGTTTGGACTACAAACGTGGTGAGCTATTTTTTCAAAGAGTTTCTAGAGGTGCAGTAATTAGTTCTATATTACACTTCACAATTGGTGGAACAGTCTACTCCAGACTGTAGTGACAATATTTAAACGTGTGTGTCTTCAAGTTTAACTGCCGTATCAATTTTTTTATTCGCTTACATTATCTTTATTATTTATTAAACTATTTATATACTTTACTTTAAATACAGTCTTAATACGAAACAGTGTACATAGCATGTTATTGATAAAAAATACGATAGATTCAGACAAAATAATAAAAATAAAAATGTAATGTCTTCGAAAATTTCATATAAAATAGTTCTAAAGAACTAACGAGAAGGGACATGGTAAAAAATCAATTATATTTCTATTTAGCATTCACTATTTTATATAAAAATTATAAAATTGCTCAAAGTTCTTCTACACGACAAGTAAGTTAAAGTAAAATAGTTTTTCATTATAAATTTTCTAGATAATATTGTAGTTCGTATCCCAATTATTTGACGATTTAATACGACAATCCCGAACATTCATTAAAACTCGAGTAGGTACCTCCTCCTTTGACTTAATTTCTCTTCGTTGAACGACGCCTTTCGGAAAATGTTTTATTACGTTTCCCATTGTGTCCGTGTTGCATTAGTGTCCCTCGATTGCGTTTAATTAACCGCTGCAGCAAAAATCCACAGGTTAGCGAAAATAATAATCCGCCGTTGATATAAGAAGCAATTATAAATCTCAACCATATCTGCGGAAAAGTTCTCTAGTGAAACAATTAAGTTAGTTGTGTCGAGCGCGGCCGCGACGGTCGCCGAGCCGCGGCTCGTTAGCGATACCATTATGCGACGGAAAGCGACAAAAACAAGGGTACGAGCGCTGGCAGCAGGGCAGGGTGGGTCGGGTGGGGGCGCGGCGGGCGCGGGGAGGTAATGTGTTGAGTTGGCGGCGCACTAAGAGGCCCTGAGCTCGGTTTAAGTTTACACCGCTCCACCCGTTACCCTAATGCGCAAGTTGGGAATTAAGAACTGCGCTTAAGTCAATGTCTTACAAGAAACAAAGCGAGGTTCATATTTATTAACACGACAGTTATTAAGATTCCGAGGGTCAAAATTAAACGAATTTCAGAGGGATTTGTACGCTCCAATAATCTTCCGGCCGCTTTTAATTGGATTGTTAATAATTGGTTCGGTTTTCCATCACTTTCGGAATATTTCGTTAAATTCGTATTTCATCAACTTTATGACCAAATAAATAATTGCGGTAAGTCTTGGATTGCGAGCACTCGGTTTGCGTATGTTTTGCGAGGCGAGCAAATTTTGACTTTGAATCGAACGAAGTCTCGCTATGCGAGTAAGCTTTGTCTGTTGAGCGTACTGTGATAATAGCTGAGCAAAGTTTTATAGAAAGCACCAACCAAATAATGCTGTAGCACTGCGTGCGGTAGATCTGTTTAATGATAACGTAATTTTACACTTTTGCGGAAACCTTCGAAAGGAGACAGAAATAAGTGTCATCGGATAAATTTCTTATGAAAGTTGTCTTAGACACTTTAGAATTAAAAAGAGAATATTTTTAAATAAAAAAGATATAAAAAGTATTTTGTATTAATCATTTTCATATGGATGTTTTCTAGGTTGTCAAATGAATCATCTGAGCTTTCATTATTTTTTGTGGGGAAATTCGCTTTGATATAGAGTGCTTTCGATTAATACTTTGTATTTCGGAATAAATGACGCTCGCAATACAAGGTTTAACAGTAATTATAGTTGTTAATAAATTAAAATAATACAAAAGCGCTTTTATCAAACCTTTTATAACAATTCAAAAATCCTCACTCATTAAAAATTTTATATTATTCCTACGTTCGCAGTCACTTGGAGTATGCATCTCAGGTCTGGAATCCACAACAGACAACATACATTGCGAGAATATAACAAATTCAGAACAGGTTTTTGCGTCGCCTCAATGGTAAATCCGGCATATATTTCGACTCATATATGGAAGCAATGGATTTCTATAACATGAGAACCCTGGAACATAGAAGGGCACGAGCTGATCAAATACTACTTTTCAAGTTACTTCAGGGACATATTGACTGTCCCAGCCAATTGGAGCTGGTTTCTCTCCACGCTCCATCAAGGCGAACCCGACAGTCCGTGCTCTTCCATGTACCCATAAGCAGAACCTCTTATGCACAGAACTCATTCATCCAGCGAACATGCAAAGCATACAATGACCACTTCAATGACATTGATATATTTAATACCAACATCTCAGCTCTTAAAAATCGTATTTAAACCGCTTATATTATATTACTAGTTTCTATATCTTCACCGGATTAACTGAGACCGACCATCATCATACACACACCACAGCCAAACTCTCATCACTCTTTACACATACCCCCATATCTGTATACAATGTCACGCACAGAATACATACGCACTCCACTCAGCCACAATCCCATACACCTCACTCCACTTCCCCCTCTAACTCCCACTCCTATCCCTCTATTTAATATATGTTCTCTTTATTGCTTGATTTAACATTTTATGCCGTGGATCTCTATAATTGGTCTACGAATTACCCAATACGGTATGAATTATTATAATAAATTGTATACTGTTGAGATTCCCAAAATAAAAAATGAAAAAAAAAATAATAATAATAATATTCGTATATTGAAGCATATTTTGGAAAAAAAGCGAAATTATATATCTACATAACAGAATATTATGACATATTAAAATCGCAATAATTAGGTTGCACTGTTATCGAAATTTCGCATACTTTTGGAGATACAAACTTTATTTCGTGGAAATTGTCGTTGAGTATAGTTTATTTAAACTACTAATTGCAGTACCCTACAAATGAAGACAGTAGCATAGAAATGAAATGTTGCAGTATATATCAGAATTTATTGCAATTCAAAATGATCAACATGAATGCATCGCGATAAAAATCGCGTATAGGTTATTCTCAGCGTTTAAGGGGGATAATCAGAGCTCTTATTAGTTCTCCGCGAACCACAGCCAACCAAACAATATCTTAGTTAGTTAACAATGAAGAGACGCGAGCTAGTGATGAACCGCAATTCCAAGCAGGCAGCGACTGTTTCAGGAGCCAGTACATGTAGGCGAGAACGGCAGTCGAGAGACGAGGACCGACAGAACAATGCTCTATCAAGTCAACCCCATTTATATGCGGTGAGCTTATTTCGTTCATTTACATCCACTTTGTACCGGGGCGCATATTACGCAAGACTGCAAACAGGTCGGAGTAGCGGCTGAGGAACAAGAAAGACTCTCTAAATGTGTATATTATCGTTGGCTTCCGGCCAGAAGACGAGGCTTCCCGCCGCTAAAGTACTGGATATTACGTGTACGTGCGCCGACGGGAGTACGGGGGCGGGGCCGTGATTGCATCCTGGGGTCGCAGCCGCTGGAGCCCGAAGCCCGAAGCCCGAAGCCCGAAGCCTGCACGGAACTCAGCGGGGTCAACTCTTGACAGATGTACATAATTATAATTAGCTTCCGTCAACAAATCAGCTGCGACTACCAGCTTTAATCAATACTCGCAAAAATAAACAACCCCAGAGGAAATGTATTTTGTAATGTATTGTACAGAGCTTTAACGTGCTTTCTAACATCCTGGGATCATTTACTCTCCACATCATTTTTTGACATTTCTTTATTGACTCTCCTGAAAAGTGTTTTAATTTATTAATTCGAAAAATTATAATTGTGTTGCAATAAAAATGGAAAATTCTACCGACACCTATTAGATCTAGATGTCATATTTTAAATGATGTTTGAGAATGAAAACATATCGTTATAAAAGTAGTAGAAACGACTATTCCGAAATAATCATTGAAATGCCAATAATCCATATATATTCTACGCCTCCATTCTGAATGTAGAAATTTCATCAAGTATTCCAGTAGAATATTGAATAAATCGGTAACTATTTAATGAAATGCATTAATGGAATATCTGTGGTAAATATCCGAATAAATTGAGTAAAGCCACCGCTAGAAATTAGTATCTAAATTTGCCTAACTTTGTTCAATATTGTTTCGTGTAATTCATAATCATCCCCATTTGCATCCCTTTTTCTATGAATAGTCAAGAGTTCAAGGTCTCAACAATCTATCTATATTGTGTTGGTTTTGGTACTTGATGACCAATCAAGTACCAATCTGCCTTCATAAAGTTTTTTTTCTGTTTACTCCAACTTAGACTGGGGAACCTTTGTTACGAAGAAAGTAGACAAATCTTGGTAATCGTTTCTCTTGACAATTACAAAACACCTCTAAGCCAACTCAACCGAGATCTTACGTGGATAAAACTAATAATGAATCGAAAAATTATTTTTTCGCGAAGCTGCAAAAACTCTGGAACGGCGAGCCCTAGCTTTTTTAATAGTGGCGTTAATTTTATAAATTGAGGCCGCTATTTTTGCCCGCAACGTCATCTTCATAATGAGAAAGGAATCATTGAAATATTTTATTAACTGAAAAAATAATATGTATTTTTTTTAATTAAAATTTTTATACGAAGATAAGTGCTTTAAGAGAATATATTTAGAAAATTTTTGATGATTCAACCCGTCCTTTTTCATTATTGCAAAATCTTTTTTTTCAGCGTTTTTCAGTCAAATGTAAGGGAATACGAAATTAATATATACAACAATCCAAAAATCGGGTAGTAAAGCTAAGGTAAATGTCAAATATCAGCGACTTGTAAATCTTTACACCAACCATCCGTAGACTAAAATATTTAATTTTCACGAACACACCGGTAAACGTCCTTTAGGTACGGTACTGTTACAAAATATCCCCACGCATGATTTTCCCGGATAGCGGCGCGGACCGCGAGAACTTCGCCAATTTAACCGGGGCCCCGAATAACTTGAACATGCGCTGTAACCGAACAAAGCGCTTCGTCTCGATTCATTGTTTTACGTATTATCTAGTGCTTTTGACATTAAATACAGTCTCTGCTTTTTATTCCCACCACAAGGGGCACGTTACCATCTGCATATCGGCCGTCGTATTTTCCGCAATATTTTTCCCAGAAATGAAGATGGTTAAATTGTTGCCAACTGACGTAATAAAATAATAATATAAGATAAACCCGCACAAAGAAATATGTCACTTTTTCAGCTTTCATAAATTTGTAAGAAAGTTTGTCCTATAAAATAAAATTATCCATTTTATTTTAATATTTTTGCAGTTGCATTACTACGAAAAATATATTTATTTACTTGAGAAACAAAAGTTGATTTGCAATGTTGAATATAAATCAAAATGACTGACTAATATTCAACAATATACCAATGTGTACTATGTCCCTATAAAAATTGTATATTTTTAGTATTTTTTTAGTAAATAAATAATAATAATAAATAAATAGTAATGATATTTAACATTATTTTATATTTTGAATGTATCGGATAGGTAATTAGAATAGTTTAATAAATAGAAATACAAAAATGCGGGTATTTTTACTCCCTTTATATTAACTCGTAGCGTCTGCTTGCTTGCTTGCCGGCTTGCCGTCAAAAAAAACTTTGGATCGCTTTTCCCGTGATCCAATCGAGCTGAAACTTGGCAAGTAGACTCGTGGCGACGATCAAGAAGATCTGTCAAATTTTCGTTAAAAAAATTAATAATTCTGGTATAATTTCGGATTTTTAGAAATTTTATTGTTTTTTTCAAATTGAAATAATTAGAAAAGTTTGATTAGTAACGGCGGCTCGATAACGTCGCGGAATATTTTCTAAATTTGAATTACTCTGTCGGTATACATAATAGGTACTTCACTACGAATGTCGAAAATTTAAATTGACTGATAAATGTTTTTAGAATTTAATCTTCAAAGCATGAAGTGTCTTACCAAAGCTCAAAACATCTGATATTTTAGAAATAAATTAAATTACTGCAATTTTAGTGTTATGTTATATGTTTTAATTCGTCTTGAATTGTTGTTATATTTTACAAATCAAGGGAGTATAATAAAAACTTGGTTTTTATGGGTTAGTTTTTTATCCATAAATAAATATAAAATTCTTAAAACACTAGGTTTTTTATTATTTGCAAGAAAAGTGTTCTAATTATCAAATCAATATTGTTCAAATTTTCTTCTTCTACTTCATGTGCCATTTCCTTTCAAAGGAAGGAAAGCAAATTGTAGTGTGATTTTTATTTGCCTAAGATGTATATAATGTATCCGGTATTTTGAACATTGAGATACTTAGAGACGTTATGCAGCTAAGATTAATATTTACACTCGACTGCCTTCTATCTTCCCTTGCATGAGTTGTAAGACATCATAATTTTGAAGTGGTAAAATAACTGTCACTATAAAAGATTGTTTAATTAAAATATTTTTTGAAAGGTAGACAATATTTGAGATAAACCTGAATGTTGATATAGATTACTTTATAATCTTGGTAGTCCTTAAACAGAATTATTTTTTAATTAAGGTATTTGGTGAAAGATTAAAATTAATTGTTTTTAGGTATAAGGATAGTTGCTGACATATTAATTTGATTCATAAGTACCTATAAATAAGTATTTATCAAATGAATTTAATATTAGTCAAAGATTTTTTAAATTCAATGCATTATGTTAAATTACATCATATATTCGTTTTAGCAGCTAAGTAAAATTGAAAAAAATGTTATGAACGACATTTACTCACGACGATTTATTGAAAGTTTTATTTATCCTATTAAATTAAAACGAGTCTGACAAAATAGAGGTAATATTAATCTTGATTATATTTTACATTTAACTCAATGTAACAAAGTTTGTATTAAAATATATCATTATTGGAAAAAAAATACCGCACAAAAAAAACTTATTTATTATATTATATGGTCTTCAAAGAAATAAAATTCTTCAAAAAAAAGTTACAGATTTATTTAGATACTTTCTGATAGACTCTGGAATTTTTTTTAATGAGTTTCCAAAGCACACATTTCTATTGCCAAATTAAGGATTTTGTCGTAATATACGATATTTAGCACTAATATTTTGGAAAATTTAATTTAAATTGGTATTGCTGTTAGATACTCAAAACTGATAAATTATTATGATTAATTCTTAAAGAAGTTATTAAATACAAAGTACATTTTGGAAAATGTAAATGTGCACCATAATTTGATTCATTAGTGAAGAATAATAACTTTTCATAACCATAAATTTCTTCAACCACTATTAGGTACTTCACATCAAAATACCCAGCTTATTCAGTGTTATTTTTGAAGGTGATTTAGGACAAATATTTCTCAATATTAATTCTTAAGAAGCCAAACAGAGAGTGGGTAAGAGTTCTGGGAAAATATATGTACGAGGGTAATTATTTGCAGAATCCGAGGTGTGTTTGTTTAGCGATCGAAGAACCGAACTTTCGGCGAAGGCGGTATGAAGGAAACGGGGTGGAAGACTGAAGAAATTGCGAGTTTACCTGAAGTCATTTAGAGTTTGAGCGGAAGGAGGTATCTAGACGCCTCTTCTACTTCTTGCGCGAGAATACGTGATTCAAGACGATCAAAAATTTATTCAAATATACAGGGTCACCCATAGTCATAGTAGATTGCAGTGAATCCCGTGTACACAAAATATTTTGAAAAACATATTTTTTCAAGATTTGTATCTGTACACATTTGTATTTAGAATTCATTGAAAATATTTAAAAAAAAGATGTGAATTATTTATTTATTAACGGTATACGCCTCGAATTGAGTTTTACATTATATGAAACATCGTATATATATAGTAAAAAATAAAAGAATATTAGTAACATAAATACAACAAATAATAGATTTGTTATGTAGGCAAACTATAAAATAGAAAATAAGTAGATTTGTCTTTTGTATGTGTATAATGTTCGACCTTTAAACATATCAACAGAGCTGTCTTAATTGCCTAGGCAGTGCAATTTATTTGTATCTTTGCCTTATTAAATATTTATATTATGTAAGTTGTGGCGTTTTTGGGACAAAGAGTGGTTGTAAAATCCTCCCACAAATGAAAAAATATTTCGGGATTCGAAATATTTTTTCATTTGTTTTATTTGAAAAATAAACAAAATTTAAACCTAAAGAAATTAAATATTTGTAAACAGTTACGGACGAGGAAGAAGAGGACAAGGGCGGAGCCGAAGACCCTTGGAGATGGTCAGCCGGTTATCAGGGCGATAACCAGCCCCGCCGCCAGCCCAGAAGCAGACCAGCGTGAGGTGGGCCTCACGCCCTGCGTCACCTTCGGCGTCGCTGGAACAGACGCGCGAGGGAATCGCGCCGTGATGCGTACAGCGCCGCGACGCCGCGACCAAGACGTCGCCAGTACGTACCAGACGGTAGACAGGTTAGACGTAAGGTTAGACTTAAGGTTAGACTTAAGGCTAGGTTTTAAGATTATGTCAATTTCCAATAATTTGAATACATGTACGATTCAGACTCGAATGTTTTCATTTTAAATTTTCCCACCACCACTCCCTTAGTGATCATCGCTCCCCAAATTGTTTGATAGCACGTCAGAGCGGCGATCGTAGCCGGGGATCTGCCCTCTGAAAAGTGGAAAATGACCACGAGTGCGTATCACATTAATTAAAATCACTTAAAAATTACTTATTATCTCCTAAAATATTCTCACAACAATTTACAACTTGCAAATCAGTGATATATATGTTCGCAATATAATTATTTTTCAAAATACAGCAAATGTATCAGTTTTCTTTTAAATACATTATTATAAATATCGGGGTTAGTACCTATCGTGTGCTTTATCAATATATATATATATATATATATATTCGTACGTGTCTCAAAAACTACTGAACCGATTTATGCGAATTTTTTTTGATAATGATCCGCATCATTCAAAGAAAGTTTTAAGCTATCCTAGATCTGACCATTAGAAAGAAAGTTAAGAGACAAAATGTTTAATTATATATATTAAAGAAAACACATTATTATTGTGAAGCTGCAATTTACCAGAACAAAGATCTGCGAATTATTTACAAATTAATTAATCAATTAGAAAAGGCATACAGAAAAATCAAATTATTTTGACAAACGTATTTAAAAAAAAACAAAAAACGAAAAAAATATTTTAGCTGCTACCGGGATTCGAACCAACGGACCTCCTTTCTATCCGGGAATGGTGCGTTATCCAATTTCGCCACGGCAGCTTGGTAAAATAACGTAAATTTTTCGACCTTATATGTGGTCTCTTTTTAATTGATTAACACGCATTATTTACCTGTCGGGTTCTAAAGAATAAATATGCAAAATTTGAGTTTGATCAGTCGGACGGTACAGATTTGCATTGAAAATATATCAGTGGGAGAGGAAGGGGAAAAGGGGGAGCGGGGAAATGTCGCCTATGTTACTCGCCGGATCCTAAGAAATAAGTAGGTATGCAAAATTTGAATTGAATCGGACAAACGTTGTACTCGTATATTTATATAGAAAACAGACAGACAGACATTTAGTTTTACAGGTATAGATTATCTTCAATGAAAACCAATGCTTTATTTCTGCTATGAATTGCGTATCGCGGCTTGAACATCTTATACGAAGTCGGCGCAGAATGCCTTCAGTCATAAAATCTTTATATTTATCCCTTCATTTATTTTGATTTTATAGTGAACATGTTGGTTGTATGATCTATACCTATAAAACTGTCTGTCTGTCTGTCTATTCTCTATATAAATCTACACCGTTTGACCGTTTTTAATTTACATTACTTATTCTTTAAGACCCGGCGGCAACATTTTCCCTCTTCCCTTTTATCACTCTCTATCCCTATCATATATTTTTTATGCAAATCTGTACCGTTTGATCGATCTGATATAAATTTTGTATATTTATTCTTTAGGACACGGCGGGAAACGAAAGTCAAGTTTCCCTCCTCCCCCTGATATATTTTCAATGCAAATCTATACCGTTTGACAGATTTTACCCAAATTTTGAATACATATTCTTTAGGACCTGGCGGGAAAGAAAAGCTACATTTCTCCCTTAGATATCTCCACCCAGCGTAAATTTAATGGAAACGCTGTTTTTAAAACATGAGGCTTTGCACAACAATGGAACCTTTGTTTCCCCCTTATTTTTAACTTAATCCTTAACCCGTGCAACGCCAGGTACGAGCAGATAGTATATTATATAATGGATCATTAAGTTTACGTTCGGTGAAATATCGAGGAGTTGACATATCATACGATACAAAGAATTTGAATATTTACACACAGGTTACTAAACCCAGTGAAAAGTATTTTAACTTTAATACTGTCCATTAATATTACGACACATCCTATGTTCAAGTACTTTCATTCTTACCTTTTTCACCCATACCAGGGTCCGTATTACGATGATTATTATGAGTATTTATATGTTACTCAGAGGGAAAAAATAAATTTATTTCCAAAGTATACTTGAAATAAATATATGCTCCAAATAAAGTTTCTTGAGTTTATGAGTTTTCATTTTTTTCAATTTTCAAATCTTTGATTTGAGAACTCAAATACATGTTATGTATACTGATTTAAGCAATGCTTTTGATAAGGTAAATCATCATTTTATTTTTCAAAACTTTAACTGAAGAAACCCACGGTGATTTGCTGAGACGGATAGAATCTTACATTTCGTACAGAATAGAAGTGTGATCGAAAACGCATACGATTCATCTGCAGTTTCAATTACTTCTGGAGTTCCTCAGGGTTCTCACCTTGGTTCCTTGTTTTTTATTGTCTTCATAAACGATTTGCCGAGAATATTAAAATACGGTAATGTTCCACTCGCTAAAGTCGGTCTATAAGAAATTTGTGTGTCACTTTAAGCTCTAGACTGTAAGCTCACTTTTATACATACGTATATATGTCATAATTGTTTTTATGTTCCTAGATATTACTTTTTTCGTATGTATTATGCTTTTCTTAATACTTGGGTAGTCATTGATTATTATTTTATTTTATTACAGATACTCAACCAGCAGGATACACAAGATCCTATTTTGTTCATTTTCTATTAAAATATGTATTAAAAAACTGAAAAAATTTTTGAAGATAATCAACTAAGGCAGGAAAAAACTTATTCTCTTCTTAGATAATATCCAGAACATAGAAATATAGCAGCAAGCTGATCACGAACTCTTTCTTAAATGAAGGAAACTTTTGCAAAAGAATTTTCATCCGAATTTAGGACGAATAAAAAATAAGGGTGGTGATCCGAGAAAAACACATAAACATGTGTAAATAAAATAAATTCTTTGATAAATTTAACGATACAAGAGCAACATAATTATAGCCCCGAGTATTCTCTCTCCTCGACATCTTGTATGATTTTAAATGCGCCCGGAGCGACGGTATACTAACTTATTTAAATTTTATTATTTCTTTTATATTCACTCCATAATCCCGAGAAGTTTTCATCCCGAACAATTTGAGTCTGAAAAAACCTACTTAAGATCTAACTATTATTATTACGCTTCAAATTACGACGTCATTTTCTCGCAGAAGGTTAAATTTTTATTAAAATTTCCAAGTTCTACGGAAAAGGAAAGTTCTTTACTTGAAGGAAAAATTAAAAATTATTTCATCTTAATGTGTAAACATAACTTTAATATGATGATGTTACATACAAAATATATTAACTTATTTCTTCCACTAATACGTCTTCTAAAGCTATATATTTTTAATGATATCTATTTTTACTTTAGCTGACGAATCTGTTATCTTACAACTGTAAATATTTGGATGCTTACTATTGAAACACATCAATTACAGAATATTGATTAAATCAAAATCAAAGTAACTTGTTGGTCTTGTGGTTAGGATACTCGCCTCATGATCCAAAAGTTGCGGGTTCGAATCTCACTGATGGATTACTCTAAAAATGGATAATAAATTTTAATCAATTAATAAAAATGAGACTCACAGATAAGGTCGATGTATTCACGAAAGTATACAAGGCCGCTATAACATAATTGGAGAACGCCTGCCCCGGAAAGGAAGAGATCCGTGGTTCGAATCCCGGTAGCAGCCAAATATCTTTTCGTGGATTTGATTTTTCTGTATGTCTTTCTAATTGATTAATGAATTTGTTATAACATTAAATCAACTTGCATTACGGCCAATTTAATACTATGACATAATTTAAATTGGAAAATACATGACAGTGAATAACAATGGAAAACTTATGGGATTTTCATCATCCGGTGAATTAAAAACGGTTGATGTTGGTGATGATGATGGTGATTTTTATTTATTTAATATTAATTGTTTGTGCTTTTATTATTTAAAGAAAATTTATAATGTAGGCTTATAAACTTTCTTTATTTATTTTTTATTTCAGCACTCTTTCTACATTATAAATATTATTTGTTATAAAAATATTAATATACCAAAGTTAACTATCAAAAATATTACTTCTTTCAATGGTTTCTCATTTTTAAAATTATAGAATATATCAATGATACTTTATTTCGCGGAAACTTTGGGATATTTTAGTTTTTTTTAACGTTAGGTTTTTAACATTTAAGGTTTAAGCCAACGTCTTCTCAAATTCATAATGGGAGATTATCATCGTTCTTGTTTGTCTTTATTGTCACTTACTTTGTATGGAATCTTTATTATTTAAATAAATGTCACGGAAATTTATATAACAATTAATTAATGGCGCAGTATTTGTTACTTTCGAGTTCCGGATACCGCTCGTTCTGGTGTGGGGCGAAAGGCGGCGGGGAACAATAATTATTGGTTATTACCATTTCGCAGGTGTCGCTTATAAAAGTTTCATCCGAAACTAACACGGCGCTCACGGCCGAATGCGGCGTAATGGCGTCATATACCGTCATTAGGAGAATCAATTAAGCCTTCCAATACCTACATAAATCACCTTCTTCAGCTGAATCGGTGAACATGTAACGACGGCAAAGGTATTAAGACAAACGGTAGCGCAGGGAACACTTCGCGTCTATTCTCGCGTGCGCCTGTGCGGGTATAACCCTAAAAATCTGTCCCGAACCAAATATAACAAACTGGCATACAATCTTTTTCAAATAATAACAGGCACTTCGATACAAAATTTAGGAATATCAGCCAACTCTCTTCTTTTATACAATAAAGCACTAGTTGGAACTCTTTTTTGGAACTGGAAGTGCTTCTAAACCAAATTCGACAATAAATCCTTTCAATTTGTGCCTGTTAAATGTTTGCATCGAAGACTTAAAGCTCTAGACCAAACATATTGACACCAATTAAATATCTTAGGTTTCACTAAATCCGAATAATTTTAGTCTGATATTATGATTCTCGGCATTTCTTTGAATCTCGTATACTCACATCGAGTTCAAACATGAGCCATCGAGGCAAAAAAGTGATTTTAAATTGTGGTGCTGTAGGTGTGCTTAAGATTCAATTTACAGCTCGACGTACTAATCATGCATCCTGCAAAAATCGAAAATTATTGAGATATGATGCCAGCTTGGAGAGAGGAACTTGGAGAAGAAGCTTATGCTGGAGAAACTGAGGGACGCAGAAAAAGAGGGAGAACTCAAGACTGACGGAGAGATCTAGTCAAGACCGCAGCAGGAAGCTCAGCAGTACCAGCGCTCGGAGGAGCAGGTTGCCGGCATACATAATCACGGCGTGAGGCAATGAGATGAAGAAGACTTAACTGTAGATGAGTTAGTGGATTTCCTGCCAATTTTCAGAACTAGATATTGAACAAGTTTCCATCTCAAATAGAAACTGAGTATATTGTATTTGTAAAGAGCATTGTGTGATGTCACTATACCGTTTTGTCAGTAATGTAAACCCTTTTATCCTCGTGATCAATCACGACTGTCCGATATTATGAAACAGCGGCGTGCATTGTTGCATCGCGTAAGACTGTTTATTTGTCGCCGCTAATACGTCATCCGTTTCTATTGTCAGGTAATTATTAATGCAGTCACCTAATGCGTCCCGGCTGCGCCCAGCACGTTCAGCAACTTCGACGTAATATCGGCTCTGCACGCGGCTGCTAGCCTTTGTTTCCCGCCTTAAAATGGATGTCTGAATGGAGTATGTACATGTTAAATTGGCTCCGTTAATCTTTGTACAGTGAACACGTGAAACGTATATTTCAAATGACGCAATAGGAAAATGAATATGCTTTCACGTCGGTATCAAATCGAGCCGTGTGATTGAACACGAACATTAATCGCATTGATATGACTTATGTATTAATTAAATTGGTGAGTGTTACGCGCCAGTTTCGTAACAACGTCAATAAAGGGAATTTTTAACGAGTGATAATTTAATAGTTCACGCAATGTATTTTAATATAACATTATAAAAAATCTTCACACTTTCTTAAATCCCGTTTTTCTAGATGTTAATTAACTACATAAACATATATCGACACTTTAATATAAGTTAAGATTAATTAATTATTAATTTAAAGTTGCACTTATTAATTTGTTTACATGATTCAAATTATCATTGTACTTTAATAAAAATGACCAATAAAAATATAAATAAATAATTAACCTATTTTTGTGTATTGCATATTATATAATGTACAAAATTTCTTTCAAAAATACGTCTCAAAATGCAAATTACGTAAACAGTATTATTTCCATGTGCGATTTTACCAAAAAATATTTTTATGTTCATTGTCAAAAAAGGATGTTCAATATCAAAAAAGGATGTTCAAATGGGTAACACAATTGTAATTATTGGTAGGTACCTAATGGTAAATATGATAGAAATAATAATTTATCTTCTTTGAATATTATTATTATTTCTTAAGGTTTTTTTTCATTACCTATGTATGGATTTAACCACAATTTAAATTAAATAATTATTTAAAAAAATAATTGTAATATGTGGTACGACGTATTCTCCGTTTAATCCGTTTAAATCCGTGACCACTTTCTTGGTCCGCTATAGGCGAATATTTACTACATGGCCAAACATAAACAAATATATTGACCATTGATCAGAAATGGATTTATGGTTTAAAGGACCTGTTTTACTGCACATTTTTGGATCCTTTAGAAAAAGACCAGCAGTAAACGTACGTAAAAGAAGTCAAAAATATTAATCATAAGTCATAAACATAAGCAGCCAGAAACAGTTGGATCTGCCGATATGTTCGGAGCTAAAACGGTGTTATTTTGAAATTTCTTATTACTTTCTCTTGTCCTCTTCATTTTACTTTCCTTTTCTTAGTGGTTCGAGTCTTTTCGAAAGCTGGGCCTTATAAATCTACCGCTAACATTGATAACTTATCCGATATATATTTTATTTCAAAAGATTTAGTATATTTTTTGATGTGTAGGTAGTGTAACCAGTATTTTCGGAGAATTTATATCGGATAAATGAAAATAAGTAAGAGCAAAAAACGTAAATTAACGGAAATTATTGTTGGAAAAACTGGGCTCTTTGACCCGGTCAAATTGGGGTCGTTTATTTTGTTTAATTGAAAGGAACTCATCCGGCTCCCGGTATCGGCCATACATTAGAGGGGAGGCGACACATCAAAACAGGCATCCCATAATTTAAAGCAGGTAATTGACTCACGCACCGGTGGTTTGTAGACCACATAATGAGTTATCGAGGAAAATGAGGCGATTGTTTGTATATGGGGCGATTCAAGTGACCACCGGGGGCGTTTTAATTTTTATGGTATTTGGAAAGCGTCGTTAGAGAGTCCGAAAGCGCGTTAATCATCCGACGATTAATCAAATAAAATGTCGTGGAATTAACGATAATGCTCACCTTAATTATACCCCGTCGGTAAGTTTCAGGTTTGTAAGTCACGTAAATACGGACAAATTTTGTACAAGTTTCACGGAGCGTGAAGAAAGCGGTGATGGAAATAAATCACAAATATCAAATGGTGGTCCGTGGTCTCTCGCACTTTTTTATAATAGCGACATTGAAAAAAGATTTAGATAAGCATAAGTAAATTTTAAATAACAAAGTCGTAAAAAAGAAAAGGTTTTTTTGTTACAAGATTCACTAAACTAATTTTTTTACAATACATGCATATATTAGGTTTCTTGTCACATTAATTGTAAGCGCAATTATGTTACTACCTATTCGGATAGACGGGTGTGGCATAGAAGAGAGAGTCGTTTTTTCGACAATATTAAAAAGCGTTAGGAAAATAAATGTTATTGATTTGTTTTCTTCGAATTATATTTTTAATTTATTTATACGGCTTCTAAGATATTGATCGTTAATCTTTTATAAGATACCGATTCAAAATATCTTTCTGTACAACCTCCACTCATTCGTTTTTTCCATACAATCGGCCACCTCAATGATCATTATATAAGTAAGGCGATATATAATTTTTATATTTATATTTAAATAAATCAGAATAAAATGTAATAAGAATAAAAAAGAAATAAACATATTGCTTATAATAATGGAGAGAAAATTGAATGACTTTAACTTAATTTTATTAATGAAATGTGCCTTTTAAATAAAATATTTCAATGTGCAGCTTATTAGTAATAGTAAAGACACATGCCTCTATCTGATTTAAGAGTGGGGGTTCGAGCCTCGTTCCAGGAGATCACCAATTTAGTTCTATTTTCATTTAGCTCAGTTTGAAAATAATTAGAATATTTATGTGACGCATATTTCATGGACGCATCTTATTTAAAAAAAAATCTCACAAAAATCAGGTAAATATAAGGAACATTTTTATTTCAAAGAAGACATTGTTGTTGTGCAACTATATTAGAATAAAAATATATTTGTGTAAATTATGTGAAAATTCTCACCTGTTTACTAAAATTCTTTGTTCATTTTTTTTTATTTACAATAAGTCCTTCAATTTAAGACATAATCAAAAGTAATATACAAAAATGAAGTCTCGGTAAGAATTTACTCGGGGTGAAAATTTATTTAACATTTATTTTTCCTACGAGGTTTTCAAGTGCCTTTAACTGTGTAACAGTTATGTTGTGAAATTTGATGACTTTAAATAAGAAAAGCTTGAAAAGTAAACTTAAGATGATTTTTTTATTAACAGTTTTCCGCTCAGCTTTCCACTCTTATAAAACGCAAAAGTAAATTGCATTGTTACTAACGAGGTAAAAAAAATGTTTTATTTTTCAGAATGCTCGCATTTTTACCGCACGCAATACGTGTCATGGCGAATAGTATTATATGTATGGTACGTTGCGCCTTATTTATTAGCGATATATTTACAGTTTCATTTAAAATACGAAATATCGGCTCTAAATTTACGTTTGTGAAAATTATTCCTACACTTAATTGAAACTGTAATTGGAAATCGCAACAGTAAAAAAAACAACTTTATTTATTTCGATAGAATCGTTACACAACTCTTGACTATATTAATTTTAAAAAAAATAGGTAGTGTAGTATAAAATATAATTAAAATTCACTTAAATTATCGAATTTGTACACGATAAAGATTATTTCGAATTATTTCGTAGAAATTCTAGTTATAAATTAAAAAAATTACCGACTGTATATATATATATATGTTTAGGCGTTTATACATATATACACAACACATTACACATACACACATTTTCTTTATTGGTTTGAGATGTTTGTACGAGTAGCAATATATGGCACCCCTGGCGACGGTGCGCAAAACTACTACTGTCAAGTCGGAGCGGCAGATTCGCTTTTGGTGGACACGAGAGAAACGGTTCTATTCGGATCTAAACGGATTAATCTAATCGTAAACTATTAAAACATCTCTAACAGCAAAAAAGTGACAAACAAGACAAGGAATCCGGCGGACGGAAGATTTATTACCTGGAGACGGGCGGCCCACCAGTTGAAATAAAGGTAAGTCGTAGATTTTCTATTTGGATCGAACTAAATTTTAAATAAATAAAGAAAATATCTAAAAACCACATACAGCAGAGCTATCGAAGTGCAAAATAGACAGTGTAACGCAAATATATATAGATTATATATATCTATTTTTTTTATTTCTTTATTTTTATTTATTTATTAAAAAGCCTTGTTTACAATAAGATACTTAATACGAATTTAACAATAACATATAATATTATATTGTTAAATTAGTTATATATGTATATTTATATGATATATTATATATACTATATATATATATATAAATAGATATATATATATATATTATAGATAATATAATATATATATAGATATATATATATATATATATATTGACGCGATATGTATTGAAAGCTTATCCCCAGGCGGATCGCCTGAATTACAACAGGCATCTTCAGTCCTTGTTGATAAATTTCCAATGCGAGTGTGACCACGTCCGTTCATGTCGGAAGCTTACAACGAAGATCTGGCAAGTCGAAATCTAAATTTTAGTATTTCGGTAATTATTAGCCTTAATGACTTTTGAGTATTTCGTATTGAGTATTGGGTATAACAACGGCCGGACTTACCATCGCGCGAGGGTAGGAAGAGAGTATGGAACACCGCACTCTTCCGTCCTGTCTCTCTTGCCGCATTTTTACATCTTCGCGTGCAAGCTGATGATTGTTGCGGCCCGCTTAACGTGATATATTATTTCAGTATCTGGATATTCTGGTCATTCCACGTTTTCAGTGGTCGGCCTCTCTTTTTAGCGCCGTTAACACTTGCGTCATATATATTTCTCACTATTCTTTCCTCAAATATAATAGCAATTTGATGTTCTTCGTTATCCGGTAGGATTGGCAAAGGATTCTCATACCCAAGTTTGATTCCTGATGACATCACAATAAATCTATCTAATTTTTCTCAATCTAGGTATTTCGACGTTTTTCGCTACAGTAAGTGTCAAAAATGAAAATTATTATATAGTACAAGTTGATAAATTCAGCCATTAAATTAAAAAAAATATTGAATTCCACATCTTCTTATTTTTCATGAAATGTCATATCCAAGAAAATTCATATCTTAGCACGAGTAAAAAAATAGTGTTTAATATGCTATAACACATTTATAAAATTGCTATTTATGAGTAAATTTACGTTTTAGTTACGAGTAATTTACTAGAAAATTAAAGAATTTTTAAAAGTACTTGTATACCTAAATTATAATTTTATTTTAACTGCCATAAAGGAGTGTATCGGATGGTCCATAAACAACAGGAACAAGAAGATCCGGCGAAAAGGAATTCAAATTAAGCAGCGAGTAAAGGGCGCCAGGATTGTCCATCAAATTAAGGGGGAGTGTTCCATCACGGCTAATGCCGGCAGAACTGCGTCAAGACGAGTCGGGCGCCCGCGCTGATGGTGTTCAAATTACTTTTCGGTGACGCGATAAGACTGGATGTATCGGGAGCCCGGCAAGCACTTCCAATTTGGAAACAACTCATTTTGTGTAACATTTTATGTAAGCAGGAACAAAAAGTCATTTTCTTTCTGTTCCCGAGATGTATGTTTCGCTCATAATTTTATAAATCGAATAAATCTTCTTCTTGTTTACATATGTTACATATATATATAAATATATATATATGTAACAAAAGCATATATATCAAAAGTATAGATTCTGGAATATCTCGCGGAGATATTCCAGAATCCTCAAACCTCAAACCTCAAAAATAAACTTCAAGCAAAACAAATATATATATATATATGTATATGCATATAATAAACCTAAGTATAGAAACTGGAATTTTTCCGTCAAACTATAAACGAGCCATTATCTCTCCTATATTTAAATCGGGCAATCCGGAGGAAACTACTAACTACAGACCAATATCTCTTATATCAAATTTTGGAAAAATTATAGAAAAAATCGTTAAAAAAAGAATATTTCACTTTCTCAAAATAAACAAAATAATCCATAATAACCAATTTGGTTTCATGGAAAATAAAAATAAGCAAGAGGCAATAGCTCAATTAACAAATACAGTCCAAGAATCGCTAGACAAATCTTTTAAATGTATTGGTATTTTCGTGGACCTAAGAAAGGCTTTTGACAGTGTCTCACATAATAAACTAATATTAAAATTAAAATCAGTTGGTATAAAAGGTACAGCTCTAAGCTGGTTTCAAAGTTATCTACATGAAAGACAACAATGTGTAAAAATTAATGAAACTCTAAGTCAACCCCTAACCAGCGACTTCGGTATACCCCAGGGGACAGTTCTAGGCCCATTGCTATTTATAATTTAAGTTAACGACATCTTCAACCTAAAACTGAACGGAAAAATAATATCATACGCTGACGATACTGCGATCATCACGAAAGGAAGCGACTGGGACACAGTTAATACACAAGCGAACAATGACATAAATACGCTAAAATTATGGTTTGACAACAACTTACTCTCCTTAAATTCCGACAAAACTTACTTTATTCCTTTTTCAATAAAAAAACCGACAATCCCTTCAAATTTACAAATTATTGTACATGACACCAACTGCAAAAAAACTAACTGCAATGACAAATGCTCAACCCTAGAATCTAAAAGAGAATTAAAATACCTTGGTGTAATAATAGACCAACACCTAAAATGGCACAGCCACATTAGCGAGTTGGTCAAAAGAATAAGGAAATGCATATATATGTTCATAAGATTGCGTAACACACCAACCATAGATAATTTAAAAATGGTTTATTACGCTTCTGTCCATGCACTACTCCAATATGGAATCATTGGATGGGGAGGGGCGTGTAATAACATCATAAACACAGTGAAAGTAATCCAAAGATCAATTATAAAAGTAATATTAAAAAAAAGAAAAACCTTCTCTACACAATTACTTTTCTCTAAATTCCAAGTTCCAAAATTAGAGAATGTTTACAAAAAAAACGTCAATTATACAACTAATTAAAGAAAACATAACTGCTTAATTTGAAAAAAACACATTAAGATTCAAAAATAATTTTAAAATCCCAAAATATAATACCAAACTGTGTCAACAAAACTACATATACTTGGGCATAAAAAACTTCAATAACCTACCTACAGATATTAAGAAAATCGATGACTTACAACAATTAAAGAAAAAAATAAACCAACACTTTAGATCGATACAATTTGACAATGCATAACAAGACATATAGCTAAGGAACAAATAAGCCAAATCCAAAATAAACTAATAAAGTGTAAGCCCCTCACCAAGCACATGAGCAAGTCTCATTTTTGGAGAGGCAAAGCAATAAAATAAAATGTATCTAAGTAGATTGTAATAGACAAATGTATTATGATTTAAATGTAGTTTTAATATTAAATAAAAAAATAAATATATATTATATATGTATATATAATATATATATATTATATATATATATATATATATATATATGGTTGAGAATTAATGTTAACAAATTTAAAAGGTTGCTATTTGTAAAAATATTTCGGTTATTTATTTTTAAGTTGTCCTTAATATCATAATTTTTATAATTCTTAACGCTACAGCAGGATATGTAGCATTCAGAATTAAGAAAATCGAACCCGGAACCGAAAGTATGAGAGGCAGTATCATGCTCACTGAACTACGAGAACCGCCCTTGTTAATAGGAAATACAAGTATTTTTTACTAAAAATGCGCTTTGAATATCATTTATTAAGAATATATGGTTTTACCCGTAACACAAATAAAAAAATTCCTAAAAAAAACTACAAGAAGTAATCTAAAACGTATCTCATTATTTAATTATATAATTAACACAGCAACACATTAGCTGACATATAATTTTTTTTTACTTTTAGCCTGTTTCAAATAGAACATATAATTTCATACGCAAGTATCTGTTAAAATTTGATTTATTACTTTTAGTTGTCAATCAATTATTAATCTTGTAAATAAATTATTTTCCTCTTTACCGAAAACTTGTTAGTTTGTAGACAGGTTTTTGTCTAAACCTTAATCATTTAGTTAAAGTATTTTAAGTGATAAAGGAGTATATATAGACTTTTACATAACATACTGTAACGAATTGTCCGTTGACGTTTGACGGACGAAAACAAGCGAAGGCGCATGCACGCAGAACGACGGGCCAGTGTGCCCAGTCTTACCGGAGTAACGGAACAAGAGTTCTTATCGGAGTAGCGAAACAAGAATTCTTACCGCAGTAGCGAAACAAAAGCGAAGTGATTCTTTTGGTTTAAAAACATTAATGAATTTCCAGTGAAGGTATAATGAGATAAAATGTTGAAGCTATCATATAGTATTCATAGACAAGTTACGAAATACGAGTTTCATTAATTTCAACAGAGCCACGACACGCAACAACTAACAAGCGTCACAAGCGGGATACGAGAAAATTTAAGGAACTCAGCGGGAAGATCATGGCTGACAGGATCAAATGGCATGGACGTGTTAATGAAGATGCTGGAAGAACAGGAGCGGAAACACGAACAGAGACATCAAGAAGATATAGAAGAACGAAAAATACAATTGAACGAACTACAGCGAAAATTCGAAATGTTGTTGGACGTCAAATTTGGAGGCATCAAGGAGCTTATGGAAAGTGTTGACAAACAATGTGTAAAAGTTTTTATAATATAATTTTTGCACTTCAGTTTAAACCTCTTTATATTCTCCATGTTTTGAATTTACTTTGGCAGGCTATCGAAGATTTTTATACCTTTATACATAATACAATTTTGTGAGGTGTTTTTCTTTTTCTTTGGTAGTCTTATGTTGTCGCTTCCTCTTGTACTGTAGGAATGAAAATCCTTATTCATCTTCATCCTGTCATCAAAGTATTTGGGTAATAATCCATGTTTAATTTAAAATATTTGGACCAGGAGGTATAACACATGCAGGAAGTGCATCATGTTCAGCTGAATGTCAGGCAGCAGAAAAGGATGGAAACCCTACAAGAATACGGCACGGACGTGGAAAGACTATGCCATATGGCATACTCCGGAGTGCCTGTAGCCAAGCTAGAAATGCTCGCTATGTCCCAGTTGCACATGTAGCCTTAGATGACAATCAGATTGACAATGTGCAACTGGGACGACACGCTAGGTTTAGTGAAGCATTAACAGCAGCCCTACAATACGACGCCTTAAGGAATACCTCCGGTGAACCGCAGAGAGTCCGGGCTATAACGGTTGAAACTGAAAATGTCCACGACTGTCTTGAAAAGATGGAGCAAGATTTGATGTCAATAAAACGGCAAGATAATCGAGGTGCAGAGAAAATACCACAAGGAAGGCCTACATGCTTTGGTTGTGGGAAGGTATGACACCTGTAAAAATACTGCAGGAGTGCTCTTAGCCCCCAAAATCTCCGGTTGCGACGGTGGACGACTCGTCGCCCAGTCAACTGTCGGAAAACTAAAACCAGCTAGTGTTGTGGGGCGCATGCTGGCTGATCAACCCCCAGCCACCGTGAAATACGTTTCCGTGCCATAACTTAAGTAGAATCACAATAGTCTTCAAATGGAAGGACGCCTGAATTGGGAGAAAGTCAACATTCTTGTCAATACGGGAGCAACCAAGCCCATTGTTCGAAGAAATATCGTTTCACCATCAAGTGTTACCGCTTTGTCAAGTAATCTAGTGCTTAAAACAGCTACAGGAGAAGCCGCCCGAATATATGGGGAAACTTGTGCCGAGTTGATACTTGGAGGAGTGAAGATACATCACACTGCTATTAGTGGCTGACATAGAAGATGTTGTGATTTTGGGCATAGATATAATGGAGAAATGTGGTTTTATAATTAATGTAAAGGAGCGAATATTGCGGATCAGGAAGGAAAATGTCGTGCTTCTTTCTACAGAAGACAAATTTGATAAAGCAAAAGTCTTGACAACGACAAAAACTTGTATACCGGGAGACATAGAATGTGTTCTTGAGACGACACTGGAGACTGGTGATGGTATCGGCCACGTCGGCCTCATTTAACCAAACACGAACATAACGCAATCGAACTTAATTGTGGCAAAATGCTTAGTGAAGAACACTACTGGAATCCCAGTGCGAGTGGCAAATCTGAATCGACAACCAGTCACGATAAGTAAAGGTGAAATAATTGAATATTACAAGCCAGTTACCAATGTGGTTCATTGCGAAGAAGCTGATCATGAAAGAAAATAGAGCGATCAAGGAAAATCAAGGATCAAGGAAAATCACAGTTAAGATGACTGGGACATATCTTACGGATGCCGGCAGAGAGACCGCGGACTTTACCGGCAAAATAAGAAGGTAGAAGACCAAGGGGCTGCTCTAGGAGGAACTGGCGGAAACAGCTGGAGGACTGCTGTGAAGCGAGGTTGCTAACTTGTCCGACGTGGAGAGCGAAGTCCAAGACAGGAAATGTCGGAACCTTCTATGCGGTGCGGAGAACTCGACCCATTAAGATAAAGGGTAGAAGAAGACTTTTAATTCCAAATTACAAAATGATAGCATCCACCCTTCTTCCGGCTAACATCTTCTGTCCCCCCTCCCACCCCAACGATATAAATTAAAAGGAATGCAATTTAATATTTTTTTGCAAAGTTATTTATTGTTTATCGAGAAGTCAAGTTTGTTGTAGACCGAACGGATACAGTTAGATATTAATATTCAATGAGTTTGTCTGTTTTTAAAAAGAATATCACTTGTGTTGGTCGTAATGGACGCAGATTAGATAAAATTGGGAAACCTTAAATTAAAATATTCGATAATCGAACACAAGATATCTGAGGAAATATTTTTTGTTCATTCGAGATTGTTTAAAAGACTTTGATAATAAATTCGCCCACGGAGTATCCAATATTTGCCGGGGATTGTAACTATTAACTCGAAGGTAATTTTTTAGTTCACGAAGAACGTAGACAATACTTCATATTATAAATCAGAGGTTTCTATAAAAGATGTAACATTTTTATTTTTCTCGGGAGTCATGAGGGTGGTTGTTAAATAATTAGAAAACGCGACAAGGCTTCAAGTCAGCGAAGGAGCCGAGCAAAAGGAACCAATCAGAGGACTTCGATGATGTTCCGCTTGGTTGCACAAGTGAAAAACAAGAAGGCAGCCGGTGCCTGCCACAGGACGGGACGCAGGGAGTGAGATCAGGATATAAAACGCGTGGGAAGCTTGATACGGGATGGGAGTCTTAAACAGTAAGCAGGGGGAAACCGCTGCTCGAGCCGGCATGGAAATTCTGAATAAATTACAACCGGACCATTATCACACATGCTTGGAACATTAAAAGCAAAGGAAAGGAACCAGACGGAAGTGCTGTCAAGGAGACACGCTCGCCTAAAGGAATACTCTCAGGACAGATAAGGACTCTCAATTCTGATTTATTGCTTTCTACAATATTTATATTTCTATTATTTTCCACTCCTTATATAACTGTAATATACATCTATTGTGATTGATATGTTTAATATTACGACGGATTGTAGTGCGTTCGTCCAAAATACTGGAGCGATATTACGATATTTTAGAAGTTGCCTAATAATTATGTATACGAATATAATATTCAACTATCGCAATAAGCTCGTGATTTTTTATTTACCTTCACCATCGTGGTGTATTTTGGGAGAAATCAGCGAGAATATATCATATTAATTTTATGAATGCACCTTATAGTTTATTATCGAAACAAACTGATCCTGGGAAATTTGATTTCGAAGTAATGTATAAATGATTCTACGATTGGTCGGGTGATATTTATTTAAACGTAAGGCATTTCACAACAGGATGGCGATCAATTGAATTATGATGGTGTGGGGCTTTGTCTTCCGTCGCGGACCACGATGTAACTGGCTGGCGGGGCTTCTATTTCCAGCTGGAGGATCAGCCGAGAAGGGAGTTTTTCAGATTGGAAGCACGCCGGAGGCACTGGCGATTTCTTCAGCGATCTACATCCACCGTAGACCAGCCGGACCAAAGGAGAAATCGGTAGCGAGGAAATAATTCGGATACAAGGGGGAACGAGCGAGAAGGAACCAAGCTAGAGGACGGATTACACGAAGCCCGCAAGACATTAATAGCTAAGAAATTTAATTAATTTATATTATCTACTTGTTCTGTTATCTATTCAAGATATATTCGCTATACCGGCAAGTGGGCATGGAACTGGCGCAAGCACCTGTGGGAGGCCTTTAAAGGCGGGATCTCCCTTGTAGATCGGGGTTTTCGAAATTCGATCACAGCATTTCATCTAGCTCAAACGATATAGTCTAACGTCGTGATGTTCGCTGTCTCTAGGAGGATCCCTATGTATGAATTCTGTGAAAATTTGAAGTAAATGTTACCTTATCCACGTCAGTCGAGTAGGAGGCAGAAACAGAATGATATAATTCATAATATACGCCTAGGATAGGATGTTACTAACACTTTTATTTGACCATTTGTCCATCACGAAATGCAGTATCGTGGAACGCCGTTCTCAAAGCACACCATATTTTGAAACACGCCGTCGATGCCTAAAAGAAGGCCAAATATTGTTTTCAAATATTACAAAAAGAGTACTGGTCCAACAACAAAGTGTAAAAGAAAGACTCAACATCCTCATGGAATACGTGTAACAGAAAAACGCACACCTCACTGTGGCCGCGAGGAAGGCATGTTATGATCCTCATCTCGAAGAGGGAAGGGAGGCAGTCAGTTCCAAAAAGGAAGGAGAGACGTTTAGTCAACAGGAAGTAGGTCATCGAGACTTTGGCGGACGGGGGCCATGATCTACCCCGGATTAGAAATTAATTGTAACGAAAAATAACGAAATCTATCATCCTAATATCCCTTCCGAACTGACGATCCCCGAGATATTTTCCTAATTGAACTATTTGGAGAAGTTTCACTTCCATTTTGCATTTTATAGTTAGAAAAATAATATGTATTCCTTTCCCCATAAAATTATATGTGAACAGCTTTACGCACGGAGAAAAAAGGTTACCAGGCAAAATATTGCAATGTAAATGTTTTTTTCATTTTATTTTTTCTGCCCAATTTTATATGTATTCTCCCACTTAAATGACAGCGAAACTAAGTGTATTAATTTCGTAATAATCGTGGGAACATGATACCTGACGATCGCGCTCTCTAAATTATAGACGTATTAATTATAACGAATTCACGTGTGAACTAGGTATTAAAGGGTATTACATTTTTATTTTTTTATTCATCGTACATTTGGACCAACACTGCTTGTAAGGGAATTCGGGTTACCGTACACGTAATTCGGGAGTCCTAACCACTATAAGATGATCATGTGCCATTTAAACGACGTATCGTTCGTAAACAGTAGCTATAGTGGATTAGAATATATCGTAGTCAATATAATTAGTTAAAATTCCATACAATAAACTACGCCTTCCAGTAAAAGGTTGATTGTTTCAGTATAGGTTCGAATGTTCAATTATGTGCCGTCCGAAAATCCATAGCTAGCATAATAGATCCACATAGATTAAAATAATGGTTGAAGGAATCGATCACTCATACGGAGTCGTGATTACCATGAGTATTGTTGAAGTTAATATTATAGCTTATATTTATCGAGTTTTAGTTGTAATTATTATTTCTAGTAAGGGTTTTATAATTGAGAAATAGTTCATAATTATAGCCCGCCAGTAATTGGTATTTTTGTCTCATAAGAGATTTTTTAGAAATATAATTATATGTCGATCCAGGCACACAGGATTAGTTTTGTCCAAGTTTTGTCCCAAGTCCCAAGTCCAAATTTTGAGTACGATCGGTCAAACGGTACAGATTTGCATCGAAAATATTTCAGGGGGAGGGGAAGGGGTATGAGAAAAGGGGGAAATGTTATCTATGTTACCCGCCGGGTCCCAAAGCATAAGTAAATTTGAATCGAATCGGACAAACAGTGTGGATTTATATAGAGAACAGACAGACAGACAGACAGACATTGAGTTTTATATGTATAGACTATTAGACCTACTGCGTTCTACTGTAATGAAACATGGGCCTTAACACTAGGAATATTAAACTCTGGGTAAGAAGGGTATTTCCAAGAATTATAGATTGGGAAAGACAATCTAGACAGGAAAATGGTAAATCGAGAATCAGATGGATAAAAAAAGTTGTATTGGATAAACATATTAACAAGTTAATAAGTTGTAACAATAAAGATTTTACGTGTTACCTCTCTAAAACAAATAAAACTGCTTGAGTTCTGAAAGAAAGTTCGCTTAAAATATAATTCAATCAATGTTATGTAAATCAATTCATAACAAATATAATCTTTTGGAGTGATTATTTCGAGGATGACACGAGAAAACTTGGTGCATACAACTGAAGGATTTAGTGATGATAGACTTTTATTAATATAAATAATTTTATGTGTATAAAACTACTATTTATTAAATTATTAACATGTTTCGGGGCCAATGGTACCTTCAGCAAGAATAAGAAACTTAATAAAGAGCTGAATAACTAATTAATCCCTTAATAAGTTATTCAGTTCCACCATGTTTTATTTTGTTTTTGTTAATGTTTATACCTACTTCGAATTTTAATTTTTATTAAACGTTATATCCTGATGAAAGGACCATTAGCCACAAAAATATTGATAATACGATAAAATAATTGTTTCATACAAGGTTTTTTTCTATTTTTTATATTTTCATAAAAATTATAATATAATATTAGGTCCTTACATATGAAATTGGCGTTTTGCCGTACTGGCAAATTTGATCTCAAATATCTTCTCTTCGGTTAGGAATTCCAAATCCAAATTTAAACAGCTATTTTCTCATGTATTTGTGTTTTAAAAATTATAATTCATTTGTTTTTTCCTCAATTGTTTTTTTCTTTGCGTCACTCAGTTTACAAAATGAAAAACTTGAAATATCGCGTTATTTACGAGTACGAGTTCCACCGTGGCACCAGTGCTGCAGAAACGGCTCGAAGGATTAATGATGTGTATGGCGACGGTGCCACAAAAGAAAACACAGTGCGTTTTTGGTTCCAACGTTTTCGTTCTGGAAATTTCGACCTGCAGAACAAGCCCCGTGGACGGCCGGAGACCAAAGTTGATAATGAAGAATTGAAGGCTATTGTGGAAGCGGATCCATCGCAAACCACATCCGAGTTAGCTGCAGGCTGCGGTGTTAGTGATAAAACTGTTTTAATCCACTTGAAGCAAATTGGTAAGGTGAAAAAGCTTGAAAGGTGGGTACCTCACGAATTGAGTGAAGCAAATCAACAAACGCGCGTTGACTGCTGCGTTGCATTACTCAACCGGCACAATAATGAAGGGATTTTAAATCGAATCATTACCTGTGATGAAAAGTGGATCCTGTACGATAATCGGAAGCGCTCATCGCAATGGCTGAACCCTGCCGAACCAGCCAAACCATGCCCCAAGCGAAAATTGACTCCAAAAAAGTTACTTGTGAGCGTTTGGTGGACTAGTGCTGGTGTCGTTCACTACAGCTTTCTTAAATCTGGCCAGACGATTACGGCAGATGTCTATTGTCAGCAACTGCAAACCATGATGGAAAAGCTAGCTGCTAAACAACCGAGGCTGGTTAATCGCTCTAGGCCACTGCTGCTTCATGATAACGCTAGATCACACACTGCACAACAGACGGCTACCAAATTAGAGGAGCTTCAATTGGAATGTCTAAGACATCCACCGTACTCTCCGGACCTTGCCCCAACAGATTACCATTTTTTTCGAAATTTGGAAAACTTCTTGCAAAGGAAAAATTTCAACTCCGATGGGGCAGTCCAAACCGCCTTCAAAGATTTTATTGATTCCCGTCCGAATGGTTTTTTTAGTAAAGGGATCGATGAACTACCTATGAGATGGCAAAAGTGCATAGATAGCCATGGTACATACTTTGATTAAATAAATATATTATAATAAAAAAAAATCGGCTTTATGTTCCTCCCATACTAAACGCCAATTTCATATGTAAGGACCTAATATTTTTAAAAAAAACCACCAGAGTCCGTATTAAGAAAAATTAAAAATGGCGCTTTTGTCGGGTGGATCTGATGAAAAGATAAACGAAGGATGCACCCAAAAAAGGAAATCGGCGTTGCCGAGTTCAGGCCCGCCGGCCCTGCTCCGCGACAGCTCTATTGTCAGCCGAAAACGTTTTGGCAGGCGGCCACGGGCTTTTAAAGTTCAGGCAAACATAATGCCGATGCATGACCTCCGTGTAATTATCGGGTAATCTATTACCGCAGGCAGGCCCGCGCCGCGCTCGCTCAAGAACGCCAACTCTGTCTTTGGCGCGCGGCGTTTCCTTCGCTTCCTTGACAACGTTTTAACCGCCGCATCGCCGCCCGTCATTTGACGAGATCCGCGACATGATGTAATGTTTTCATCTTAATGATAATTGTAATTAAAATTATAAATATTTTTAATATCTAAAGCATTAACTTTGTAGTCACGAATTCAAACCGCTCCCATTCTTTTAAGATCATTCTTATTTTATATATGAGGATGTACAACACATTTTTTTGTAAAAAATATTTTTATTTTCATTTTGTTATTTAGGTACCCATATACTTAGGTACATACAACTAGAAATAAATTATTTTTTATCAATCTTATTGTGAGACTTGTCAAAACAACATTAGAATTTATTTAATTAAAAAATGATAATTATGTTACTATATAATCATATATTGAAATTTTTGGTCTACTGGTTTCGAGACGTACCTGTCTCTTCGTCAGGACACCGCTGCACTTTTTGCTTAGCTTAACCTTAGTGCATGTTAGCCTTCAGCTAGATTAATACGCATGTGAAGAATTTTCGGGAAGGTGTTAGTGTGCGAATAATGCTATGGTTATTGTATGCAGTGGTATTAATATGTTAATGCAATGATTATCGTGATTAAAAGATGTGTACGTTTCAAAACCAGTAGACTAAAAATCTTAGTAACTGGCTACTATTATATAGTATAAATACTAACATAACTAACATTTTTAATTATATAAATTCAAATGTTGTTTTGACAAGTCCACAATAAGATAGATAATTTTTTTTATTTATAGTTGTATGTACTTAGGTATATGGTTACCTAAATAACAAAATAAAAATAAAAATATTTTTTCCAAAAAATTGTGTTGTAAATCCTCAGATACACAATAAGAATGATCTTATATATGGGACCGATTATGGCAATGAATGAAAAATCTACATCCTTAAATAGTTTAATATAAAATTTAATTAATTTACTTTTGATTTAAAGGACATATTTCTAATAATTACCTTGGTAAAGTACTGCAGCATTAATTTTTAGTAGTTTTCAAATTTGTAAATCGCTGATCATAGAAAAATTTAAAAAATTTGATGTTATTCAGAAGCAAACATATCATAATTTACAAAAAAATTACAGTTCCAACATAATGTTTTTTTTTTTTTTAGCGAAATTTAAAATAAATTAAATTTTAATAAATATTATTATTAAGTTCTACGGGTTAAGTATTTTTATGTGTTACAGCTGTTTCGGCTTGTAAGGCCATTATCAAACAGTGGATATACCACGTACAAACGACTTTTTTATACAATTTTAAGTTACCCCTTCCCATTTAGAGTAATTAGATATTTGTATACAAATTATACAAAATATATACAAATTAACCACAAAAACCATAAATAAAAAAATCCAACATAATGCATCAATTATTTTATTCAAGGATTTTATAAAAGTAATATTTGATGGTAGCCAAATGAAAGGATTACCGAACAGCAATCGCCAAAATCATTACTGAATAAAGAACCAATAGAGCCTAAGAGCTTGGAAAGCCCAAAGTTCTCTCCAGTCTTAGATTTCAAAGACATATCCAACTGAAATCCGGTATTTATGGAGTAAAATTTCCGGATTTATTTATGGAAAAATTTTCCGGAAAAATTTTATGGAAAAATCCGGTATTTATGGAAAAAAAATTATTAGAGATTGTTATGGTAATTGTGGTGATGATATTTTATTTAACTGCTTTTTCGAAACTGAAACATTTTTGAGATGTCAAACATATTTAAAAGTGTCCAAAGTCAGACATTTTAATTTTAAAACCGATCTTTACGAAAACAAATTACGCCTGAGAACATAAAATATTTCTGTCATTATTTTAAATCACATTCAATAAAATAAGAAGCATTGCAATGTTTGTATTTTAAGATTTCTGATTGAAAAACTTCTTCGTTTACTTTTTTGGAAAATTATCTGAACAAAAAGGTCGTGTATTGGTACACTTGGTTATATGTACATGCGAGTATATGTGATAATTTTTTTTGGAATAATTATTTATTTCTTATTTCCTGTTACAATCTAAGTATTTTTTTAAATAGATTTTCACCACCAAAATATATAGACAAAATATATAACATAAATTTCTTGGTATATGGTCTGGTTCCGCGGTTGGTTCCAATATGTTTGACTTATTTAATAAAAACACTACGTGCTTTTAAATTTTGAAACAATTATTTAAAAAGTCCAACTAAATAAACACTCATAAAAAGTATGTCATATATACTCGAGTTCATGATAATCGATGAGAATTTCCCTGCCCCAGGCATATTATATTTACATTCTCAAGGAGGCTAAATTATTTGATTTTATATATATATAAGTTTAGATATTAGTTTCATACAGTCGGGCACGAACAATCAATTCATAAATGCTAATACAATCTTAGTACGAGTAGCTTGGGTAGTGGTCATGACGCTCGCCTAGTGATCTGGTGGTCGGTGGTTCGAGCCTTATTCCAAGACACCAGCAAGTTAGTTCTATTTTCATAGCTTTTTTCAGGCTTTTGGGTTGGTTTGAAAATAGTAAGAATATTGATGCAATCCGTATTCCGTGTTCGCATCTCTATTAAAAAAAATCCAGATGAAAAATTCATATTTTTCACACAATTATTAACAGGTCTTACGAAATACTCTAAGACTGTAATCATAGTAAATACTAAAAGACGTTTTTATTTAAGAGATTTGGTTTTTGGAACGAAATTTTAAGAATTTAAAAACCACTGGTTTACTAGGGTATCTAATAATACTTTAACTTCAATTATATATTATAAATATATGTAAGGGGGGACATACTTCCGTTATGTCGCAATCCCCTCGCTTAAAGAAACATCCGCACAATTTTATACTCTGTGATTGATCGCATGATTGAAATAAAGATCTCGCTGCACAGATTAACGATTCTGCGGTTCGTACATCCTTTCTCGGCGGACCTGTAGTGCCGCATAGCCAGGGAGGAGTTACCTGTGTATTCGGTTTAATTCCGTGTATAATTCTTTGTTCGGGAATTTGTGGAAGAGCTGCGCAGAGTTACAGAGTTAGAATTGAGCGCATTTTGTTTTCCACTCTTCGGGATTATTGCGAGCGGGCGCTTCGTAGCCGTGAGGCATAATAAAGAAACCGTTCCGTTATACACTCAGTAACAAAAGAATTTATCGAAAACTTTTACTGAAATATTTGTATCTTTATACACAAAGGAACTCAATTATTCTTGATCTTGCGGTAAAGATATTTCAATTACCAAATACCTCGAGTAATTTAAGATATCTTCGTAATTTAATTTTTAAATCACCAATCCAGCTTGATGTTACAACTAGAGTTAAAACTGATCCTCAGGGACAAAGATCGCGAGAGACGTAGCAAGATGACAACTAAAGTCAACTGCAGCGCTAGCGGTGGGGCAATTAGCGAGCAAAAGTATTAAAACTCCTGTCTTCTTCACTGTAGGACACGTACACACTCCAGGCGACATCTTATATTTTATACTAGTACTACCAATGTATGAGTTAATCACCATTCAATTTTTTATCATCCTAATGAAGGAAAAGATATAGTTACAAAACCGGTCATTTTAATGAATAACCCCGAGTGATTAGACAAATAGTTTATCATTAATTTGATCAAAATGAATAACAACCAAGCGTAACATATTAATAAATATTATTATTCCTACAGCATATTATGTAGGTATATTACGTATGTTTTAATCGTATGAAAAAAAAAAAACATAATTTTATTTATGGTTTTATATAATATTTTCTAAGTCGGAAAAAAATTCCGACAAATTTTTGAAACTTGGGCGACGTGAAACGATTTGGTTTTATGACGTCGTTTCGATGACAATGCTGAGAGCCACGATGAATTATTCAACATAATTTAGGGTGTCTCCAAATGAGTAGAATATTTTACTACGCATCGTCAAGTTGCATCGTCAAGTTCTACTGTCGTTAAAATAATCAGAATATGACCTGAGATATTATACTTCAGCTGCTGCTAGCAATTTGCTTTACTCGGCCGTTCCGTTTCGTGCATTAAATATAAAATATTGCTTCTGGGCTTTTTAACGCAGTATTTTTAAAGTTACCATCATGTTATCAGCAAATCCGGTAGTTTAACCTGCATTGAATAGTATTTTAAGTGACGTCATGACTATCACTTTAATATTCTCAGAGTTTACCATAAAGGCGTACCTACTCTGTACTTGGTGGAACAGTCACGACATGCGATTGATTTCATAAATATTTCATAGAATCGATGTGCATCGCTCGATAAAGGAAGTTATGGGTTCCGTTTCTGGAGGGTAAAATTAATAAATTATTCCTTGTGATGGATCAAGCCACAGGGCAAACTGTCCTGGTCTCACTCGTTACAGTGAAGGGAGAATCGACTTTTCTAAAAAACATCCCGATGAAAATAATATATAAACAACTACAAATTACAAGAATTGTATTCAGGAAGGTACCTTACTTAACTTTTATAACATAACTAGCTGTGCCCACGCGGCTTCGCACGCGTAGATTTTTAGAACACTGTTTTGATTGTCCTAGAACTTTCGCGAACCTTCTCTTTGCAGAACATTCAAGAAATTCGAATGTACAGAAACCTTCTAGATACACCGATACATTCCGCCACTCAGTTTAGAACCTTATAGAACTTTCGGGAATTTTCTAGAACCTTCTCCTTCCGGAACTTTCTAGAGCAGGTTTTTCCGGAACCTTCTAGACTCACCGACACAGTCAGCGCGCCTATTTTGAAACAATCTGAAGCATTTCGGCCTTCCCATAACAAAACAATCCGCTTGAAAGCACATTTTCGTCACCCACTCCTACGCCTACGCCACACCCACGCATAGCCTCCCCCACCAAACTTGCATATTTTCGATGTGACACCAAGGGCTATCCACCACTATAACCAACGGTGAGTGGTTGTGGCTGGTTGTGGAGAAACTTGGTGGATAGGGAAACATGGGTTTCCTTATATATATATTTTTTGATTTTAGAAAGAAAACTTTTCAATGCTACGCTCCTTTTATCAACTCTGGAGAACTTAAATAACAAGTCATTTATCTTAGTTCATGAAATATAGGAATGTCACATGTCGATATTAAATAACGTCTATTCATTTACTTAATTAGTTTAATTATTCATATATATCTAATTATGTGAATCCCTTTAATTTAAGGATAATTATTTGTGTCATACATAGTTCATGCTATATAATGACGATACGGATTTAATTTTTTTCATCTTTTCTATAATACACTACTAAGTTTTTTACTTGATCTTTACGAAAATCGCCTCAAATTGATTTATTTCATTTTAGACTAGATTACTATCAATAAAGATCAAAGATAATCAATCCAATTGCGCATAAAGTTAAAATATTTTATAGATAAATTTAAAAGATGATATATATACCTACTTTCGATCAAACTCTGCTTGTCTCTATCACAAATCGACTCTGAAATTAATTGTATCGTAAATTACGTAATTTAAACATAAATATAACATTATTTTGTCCTTACAATATTAAACCATTTTACAAATAATATTAATATTAGATAATAAAGTCTTCAGGTAAAATATAAATAAAAAATTTTCGCTCTGCGTCATTTGATATATAAAATTATATTTTAAATAAAATGTGAAAGTAAATTACAAAATAAGGATAGATAGCTACGAACCGATATGAAAAAAGAAAGGATTTTTATTTCACGGCTCCTCAACCATACAAATATCGGTTTTTTTTTCAAAGAACTTCCATTTATGAATATACCTCAGAACACATTATCACGCCACAATTTCTGTTTTTTTCCCAATGGATCGCCCCAAAATACTCCATCAGAATGATTTAAGTTCAGGTAAGAAATTTCAAAACTCCCTCTATAACCGAAGCATAATAATTTTGCAAACTTCAGTTTTTACTGGGGCACTTTTATTTCCGAAATTTCCCATTATGTCAAATAAATCACTCCAGTTGAAAATAAAAGTTCGGCCGCATAAATGATAATACCACCGTTACACGGAAACTGTCCTAAATGTGAGTGTGTAAGAATGTGTCCTATCGAATATTACAAGCAAATAGAACCAACTTTCGGTCACGTTACCTTAAATAACTCCAACATTCTATGTTCAAGTTACAAACGTCTTTGAACAGAAACCAGAATACATAACCAGGCAAAAATTTGTACCGACGACTCTAAGCACATTTCCACACGAGATTGTCATTTGACAAACATCACTATTCTATACTATATATATTCAATAACTATAGGCGTTGCTTATGAGGGGTATAGAAAAAAAACATCACTATACAGTTGTGAAAATAGAAAGTGATATGATAGCACGACGGCGGAGCCTGTAACCGCTAGGAGATGCGTCCCCAGGTGGCGGATAGGGGAAAGCTCGCCGGATATGGAGGGCAGGAGGGAAATAAAATACCTCTCGCAGACCAACAGGCAGTAGCGTCTGACCCATAATGGGCGGCTACAAACAGCGTCTGTTCCCAATGTTAAGGGTGGCTGATTAAAAACTCACCAACCCGTCTAGCAAGCGTGGTGTTTTAATGCCAAACACCTTCTAAAATTAACCCGAATTCCAAAACAAGACTACCCCAGGAGAGTAGAACACGACGTTCGAAATCTCACACCGTTCCAACGGTCTGCCCCAAGGATTCTGGGAGGGGCAAAAATTCTGAAAAGATAAAACAAGTCTCTATATTGCGACATATAATACAAGAATATTAAGACTTTTAGAAGACCAAATAGCAATGGAACAAGAACTTAAGAATATAAAATGGGATTTGCTAGGCATATGTAAGACAAGGCAGAGAGGAGAAGATGTAATAATTTTACACTAAATAAATTTGACACAGGCAGTAACCACAGATTAGTTAGGACATTTTTTAGTGTAAATACAAGAATGGAAAGGAAAGCTTTGACAAACAAAAAAAGTCACACAATACCAACATTAGACTTATTAACTAGAAACAAAGATATCTTCAAGTTTGTGTTTACTGGAGTATTATGCCGTGTTGTTACGACCTTTCGGGCCAACATTTCGGATCCCATTGCAGGGTCCATCATTAAGGCTGATGTGTTGTTGTAAGCGTTGCTTCTAAAGTTAGAAACAGATGGTGTGTATAGACAAGACTGCGATAAAGTATACGTGGGGCAAACGGCGCGTACCATTTCCAAAAGGGTCAGCGAGCACAAACGGGCATGCAAACTCGGTCATCCAGAAAAATCAGCACTGGCTGAGCATTTTCTGGATACCGGCCATCATTTTGCATTCGAACCGAAAATCCTTGGAAAGCATAAGAGTCACCATACGCGTCTTATCAAGGAAGCACTAGAAATCTACAAGCACCCGATAAATATTAACAGAGATAATGGTCTCAAATTAAAAATATCTTGGTATCCGGCGCTTCAAAGTAATTCTCGTCGCAGACTCCGCAGAGATAGTGATCAGACAACAGATTAATCATACACACAACACAATACAACACATCATGACTTCGGCACGCTATTGCGAGCCGATACTTAACCACAACACCAACACTCACAACAACACATCAGCCCTGATGATGGATCCTGCAATGGGATCCAAAACGTCGGCTTGAAAGGTCGTAACAACACGGCATAATACCCCAGTAAACACAAACTTGAAGATTCTGAGTGGCCGTGAAAACCTAAGAACATTAGAAACAAAGACATTTTTCAAGAAACAATTGTAGATAAACAGAAGGAGAAAGACACCTCGAACAAATTGAAATAGACACTCTTAACAATTAATTAACATCAATTATCCAAACATCTGTAAAAAAAATTTCACTAGACAACAAAAAAATAACACCAAATTATCAAATAGCACACTCACTCTAATTGAAAAACGAAAACCCTTTCCAGAGACTCAGATGAATATAAGGTCATTAACAAAACTATCAAAAAGGAAATTAGAAAAGATATTAGAAGCTATAACACAAAAATAATTTTGCAAACAATAGAAACTAGTAAAAATATGAAAGTCTTAAAACGGATAAAATCTCATGGATACCATAACATAACTAAAATAAAAGATGAAAATGGAATTATTGTAAGAGACAAGGAATCTATATCAAAAACCATTGAAAAATTTTACTCAGAGCTCTACACATCACAAATTAACAAAAATGAGGTAAAAGAAAGATGCATATTGAATGTAGGATCCGAAGAATTACCAGAATTAGAAATCAAAGAGATAGAAACGCCTTAAAGCAAATGAACATAATAAGGCTCCGGGTACAGATCAAATAACAAGCGATATGCCAAAACTAGGGGGAAGAAATTGATAGAAGCCATACAAATACTATTAGATACATGTCTAGTAGAAGGAAAAATACCTTGTGATTGGCAAAACGCGGTAGTAAAAATAGTATTTAAAAAAGGAGACAACGATAATCTAGAAAACTATCGACCCATAAGTTTGTTTTCGCATTTATATAAATTGCTAACAAAGATCACGATGAATCGCCTAACGCTAAAATTTGATCACTACCAACCCATAGAGCAAGCCGGCTTCCGCAAAAGTTTTGGAACCAGAGACCACATTCAAACTCTGAGATTGCTCATAGAAAAAAAACAACAGAGTATAATATACGTATACACTTAGCTTTTATCGACTATCATAAAGCATATGACTCAGTTGAAAGGTGGGCAATCATTGAAGCACTCCAAAACGCGAGAATAGACTCTAGATATATACGATTAGTAAACTTTATATATGAAAATGCAACTATGAGTGTTATAATTGACGACAATACTAGAACTGAAAAAATTAAAATAGAAAAGGGTGTCCGACAAGGTGACACAATCTCGCCTAAACTCTTCACGTTAGCCTTAGAAGATGTATTTACGACCCTGAATTGGGATAACAAAGGTGTGAAGATAGATGGCACATATTTAAGTCACCTAAGATTTGCTGACGACATAGTAGTTGTAAGTAATAATATCAAAGAACTTAGTATAATGTTAAAAGAACTACACAAAGCTTCGAGCAAAGTTGGTCGTAAGATGAATGTAAAGAAAACAAAAATTTTGAGTCCAGAGAACAAAGCCATCACTATTAATGATAATAATATTGAAATATTAGATGAATATTTATACCTAGGATACAAGATAAAAATGAACAAAGATAACCACACAGCAGAATTGCCAAGACGAATAGGACTGAGCTGAGCTGCTTTTGGCAAACTCAAACATATCTTCGAGAACAAAGATATCCCAATTAGCCTAAAAAGAAAAGCCTTTGAATTGTGCATACTGCCAGTGATGACGTATGGATTGGAGACTATGGCCCTAACAAATAAAAGTGTAGAAAAGCTCAAATACACGCAACGATGGAGAGATCCATGCTTAGAGTAAGCCGAAGAGATTAGAGAGAGGATTAGAAATGACAAAATTAGGCGCAGAACTAGAAGAGTGGATATCATGGATTGCGTAGCGAAGCTAAAATGGCAACGGGCAGGATATGTTGCAAGGCAGGATGCTACAAGATGGCCTCCCATAGTTCTGAAATGGAGACCTTGCGAGAATAAAAAAGGCATTGGAAGACCTCAAAAGAGATGGGCCAATGATATAGCCGCTGTGGAGGGGAAGAAATGGCTACAATTAGCAAACAAGGAAGGATGGAAAGAGAAGGAAGAGGCCTATATCCAACAGTGGAGAGACGGAGGCTGTGAAGAAGAAGATGATTAAAATGGATTATTTGGCAGTTTTACAATTGATACAGAAAAAGTTTTACAATTGATACAGAAAAAGTCGTATGCCGTGTTTACTAGACTATACGAGTACATTGGACTCCATGTTGGCCACGAATACTTCATTGTCTGAATAAATTAACAATATTTAATTCATATTTAATTTTTGTTTCTTCATTTATTTATTTTGTCTCTCTCGTAGGTCCGTGTATGTTTTACAAGCATTTTAATAAAAACATTTTTATTTACAAATTTTAAATTTCTATTCTAGTTATAAAATATTTCAAATACGTTTGTCTCTATTTACAATACTGCATAATGGATATTTTGTTTAAATGCTCCTCTCATGAACAATTGAAATAGACCATGCTTCGCCTTTATAAGTTGAATTTTATTACAGTTTCATCTGAAAAACAACAAAAAAATTTTTTTCTTAGATCCATATAATATAAAGGTTCACTTAAGCACACGTCCCATTACTTTGTCCACCACGTGGTTCTGGTATGAAACATTGCATAGTTTATCATCACCATCCGTGCAGGTGGTACCATCGTCAAATATTCAAACCTTCAATTATTCAGCCTAATAGCCTATTTGAGTGCTGAAAAAACAAGACAGTAATGCTCATCAGTATTAATCGACGGGTTTCCCGGGAGAAGTGGAACAAAATTTGTCTGTATTGAAGTGTCGAAGATAATTATTTTAAATTGTTTATTTTCAAACAGAAACTCTGAAATATTGTAATGTCATTTTGGAAATACTTCAAAGTTTGTTATCTAACCATAATAGAATTAATTGTTTACACAAAAATTAATTAAGATACAAAATTAAGAAATAATTGTCTTACTTTGTTTCGTCGCTTGCTTTAATCATTATTATCGTTTATAAAATTAATTTCTCCACTCTTTCAATATCCGTATTTCGTAAAATGATATTCTTTAAATTGTTCAATTTCCAATGGTGAAATAAATGAGTCATTGATATCAATGGTGTATTCAGATTTTGCAAAACCGAGGGTCATAGCATAGTTTCAAAAAAATATATACATTAAATGTTATATAAAAATTGGAAATCCTATTCATAAATTTAATGGATACTGAGCAATCGATATGTAATAAAAACATGTGTTTCAATACAAAAAAAATATATTTTAAAAAAAAATTATAAATCACTCCTTTGTACTAATTTCGACGCTTCTTACAAATTATGATTTTAAATAAGACAATAAGTTTACATTAATTATCACGATAACAATCCAAGCATAATTTAACATTCCGTTTCGTCGAGAGTTACGATATTTTTACGTTTGACTTATCCATTTAATCCATTTAATAAACATATTTCTTTGTCATTCGAATTAAACTTTATTGTTTAAATTTATGTTTGAATAGGCTGTAATTTTAATGAGACAATTAATTGTTCCACACGCAAATAAAACCGATGCGTATTAAAACATTGGAGTACTTCTACATAAACGGGGATAGCAAATAAAGGGGATCGAAACGGCGCAGTAAAATTCACGGGAACGTTCCATTTTCAATTTAAGTTTCACAATAATTAAAATCTTATAATCTATCATTTAGGCTCGTCGTCATTAAAGGTTTCATTAAGAAGATTTATTATTCTCAATAATATTTCTAGTAACATGGTCTACAAGAGATGCGTATCGCAGTCATCTATAATTTGATCGTGAAAGTGACTTTTCAATATGACCTTAGTCAAAAAAAAATCTTTAAAATATTCATAGGTTTTCACACAATTCCAACATCGGAGCTATTATGTTGCTGTGAGTATATGTTGTGGTTAAGTTCAATACTTAATCGCAATATCAATAATCACAACAACGTATCAGCCCCTGATGATGAGCCCTGTAATATGATATGAAACGTTGACCAGAAAGATCGCATACAGACGACAATACACCGAATAAAACTCAAACCAGAACAAAAATATCTTGTTTTGTATAAAATATCAGAAATATTAGACGTCACTTATATACATATATAACGAAAGTTACCACCCATTCTTTTCTGGAAATGGCCATTCTCGTATCAATTCCTCTCTGTAAAAAAACGAATTTAGAGTAACCATTTTTAAAACAAATAAATAATTTAAGACAAATAAATGATCATTAAACGTACCTTTGGATAATTTTTCGGTTTTTTTGTGTCTTTTTAATTTTTTATATATATATTATTACTGTTAATAGCGGGACTACATTGCGATCTCCATTTTTTAATGATTTACTTATCTATTACGTTGCGTAACGTTATTCACTTTATTCCAATTTCACGCGATCACTTTCTTTTCGATATTTTCTTAGCCTTACTAAGCAAATCAACTTCCTAAGTATACAAGCTGTTTCAGTTGTACTAAATGAGAATTAATAGCAAGATTACGAATAGTGTAACCTCATATACCCCGAATGCCACTCGTTTACACTTTACGTAAGTGCACTTAGCATTAGACTGTAAATTGCACATCATTTTACCCAAATACACTGTATCGTCCGAAAACAGCAGTACCCATCACATCACGCACTTTTGTTTCTGCATCTTTCATTAATAGTAAGTGGTAGTTAAATGACTATTTAACCTTTATTTAACTTTTATTTAACTTTTATTTAACTTTTATTTAACTGCTATCAATTGGGATTGATTGGTATTGATGGAATTGATGGGATTGATGGGAAAGAAATTGATGTCTTTCAATGAAATAGAAAATATTTTTCGTATGAGCAGAACTTGTGCTATAAGAGGAATAACTGGTTTCCGATTACTTCTTTATCAAATTTATTGTTTCGGAGGTGAGATAAAAGAACTTCACAGCCAAACAATATATCATAATAACAAGTGCAAATAAAAACACATTATTAAAAAAAAATAAAAAAAAACATTATTAAAAAAAACGTTTCGCCTTAGAGGGCATTATCAATTTTTTTCACCTTGAGATTGACATGACAATTGATCGGGAGATTGATAAAACCCTCATAAAGCGAAACTCGTCTCACAAAAAATAAATAAGTAGAAAAAACAAGTATATAATATGTTTTTTTTCATGTGTATACTTTTTTATTCCTGAAGTTTACTACGTGAGTTTTTATGTATATAAATAATAGTAGTAGGTGTATGTATATAAATTACGTACAACAGAAGCAAAATTCCTAAAATCTGTCCGTGTTGCATGGCAAAATAAAAATGTGCTTTCAAATATATTTAACGTGAAGTATGCGGCTACTAATCAAGCAAAATTATTTTGCTATTATATTTTCATTGGTTTATAAAAATAGTTTTTTAAAATTATTAATTTTTTATCAATATTGATGAGTTATTTGAAGTTTGTATTAAATTTCTATACTGTATCTAGAAAATTATTTAGAGGCGATGTATTAAAACAAGTACTTGTTTTAGTAAGGATATAACATAAATATTTTTGCCGACAATTTTGTCGCAGTCGAGAAGATTATAGCACTAAGGCCCGGTTGTTTTATGTTCGATCAAAGTAAGCGGTCGATTGAAGCGTAGATTTTTACGAAAACGGATCGTCTGATTGGTGGAGAACGTAAAAATCTATGCTTTAAAAGAACGCTTACATTGATCCAACTTGAAACAACCGGCCCTAACACACTCTCATTTGTTTGCTACATCCTCTGTAGATACTAAATCAGAAGCTGCCCTATATAATTTCCGGTCCCTTGTAAAATTAATACTAATAACTTTGTTGCTATCACGAGTGACGAAGACCGTGAAAAATAAACCCCTTTACAATTTTCTTGTGAGAAAATACATTCTGAAATTGTGCATTGACTGGGAAGGTTCAATCAGTATTCTGCACACACTGCACTTCCTTAATAAGTGCAGCCTTCAGCGCGGGGGCGGCGGCCGTCTGCTGTCGAGATTGTATAATAATGATTATTTAAAGGGAACAGAGGCAATTGGAATAATTCTGAATGTGAACATGTAAAAGCACTCAATCCAGACTCAACCTGTTCGCATCCATTACAATACATTTTAATATGTAACGTCCCGCTGGCGCACGCGCAGACAAAAGCCCAGATAAAATTGCAATCGAATCGCGCGGCAAAGTACCGAATCTCCTTGCAAAGTAAATTGAATAAAGTTCCATAATGGAGTGTACGGAAATTAAAACGCGCTATCTCTCCGCCAGAATGGGCACCGACCTGTAACATCGGTACATACGCGAGAGAACAACTATACAAGTCGAGTGGAAAGTTTGTGCGATAGGCTGTTTTAATAACCAACCGAGTGTTCCTTTTTCACTTTCAGAGCAATACGGTTAACAGAAATATATACTGCTCGTATTACTATTTTTATAAGGGGAAAAATGCTACGATGTAAATACACGTATGCGTGTTATATTGGAAAATTGCTTTTAACTTCTTGGAATAGTGAATCAGTTTTATTTATGTGGAAGAGAATGAAAAATTACAGAAATTATTTAATGTTTCTCAGGTTACTTCAATAATTAATGAAGGCAAATAGACGTCTTGTCCCAAGTGTTATAGAACTATTTATTTATTCAATTGTTTATTTATTACAACGTCCTTTAGGGCTTTTGCAAAAAATAAAGCTAAGGTAATGCATATCAAGGAATAAAACATAACGCAAACTATGTATGTATGTAAAATAAAAGTACCTCAATTAAAATATCCCAGTAATCAAATTATAAATGGAGGAAAAAGCATTTTTCATATATTACACTAAATTATTTTTAGGCCATAACGTATTATTTCATTTTAACATTATAAAATTGGGGTGAGTCTAATACTAAAATATCCACTCCGGACGACACGGCAAAAAAATTTTCTCATACATCAAATATATGTAAATATTCTGGTATATTTCTTGGTTTGTACACTTATTCTTTTTCTTAACCATTGCAATCCCACGGTTACGTTACCCAATAACCACACACCCACAACCGATAGCCACAACGATTAAGATATAAAGATTTATTTTATTATATTATACTTATTTGTAAGTTATATTTATTGAAATATGTATATATTATCAGTGGATATTTTTTTTATTATTATTAACGCCCTACAGGGCTTTTACAAACAAATAGGTAAAGTGTACATTTACAGAATGGATAGTTTTAAGAAAAAAAATAATAACATATAAAAATAATAATGACATACAGTGAAAAGCAAGAGCACAAGCAAACAGATATACTTAAATATGAAAGTAATAATATGGAAGTCACTGAATTTCATCAACAGACGTTTGCTATGGTGAGATATATATTTTTTTTAATTAAAAAATCTTAATTGTAATTGAAAATCGAAACATTATAAATAAAAAATATAAAGGACAAAAACTTTTAGAAACCGATTGCTTTTTTAGAAGAATAGATAATTGAGTACATTTTATTAAAATGGGATTTCAATTATTCAAGATAAACGGAAGAAATATTGTTGAGCTTGATAGTAATATTAGAAATTAAGTTTTTATTTTATTTTAAAGTGAATTAAATTAAAATTTTTGAATTTTGGATGCGTAAACGTTAGAACTTTTAGTTTTTCTGTTCCTTTTAAATTTTACCTATGGCAAGTACATAACAGGTTTTAACAAATATAATTTTTATTTTTATTATATTTATTTGTTTGTTTAGTTTACATTTGTATAAGTTAATAATAACTCCCACACAAGGTAAAACCTGTTCTGTGGCAGTTATTCTCATTTGATATTTTTTTATTTATTTTATTGTTATTTATTAGAGACACTTACAGGATAATTGATACATGATACTCTAATAATAAAACATTATAAATGAAGACTATGCCCATTATCCCAATTACAAGTGTCTTCGGCACGCTCTAGTAACATGTATTTTTGCATTTATATATATTTTACATGAATATTTATGTGTATTGTATATTTAGTGCTTAAATGTAGTGGGATTAGTATTTAATAAATAATTGATTTAGTGGATCTATAGGTTTAGGTCATCGTTTAGAAAATTGATGTTGTGTATGAGTGAGTTCTTGAACGGTGATAAGGTATCTGCAAGAATATCAGCATCAATGTTAGGGTCAACACAATACATAATATTATATGTGCGACACAACCTTGTGATGGGAGAAAAGTAACCAACATTATTAGTGTGCTGGCTTACTCTAAAGAACTCCGGAATTCTTATACGTTATTTAATAGTAACAAATAACAATAGTAAAGAGGTATAAATGTAAAAAAGAAAGCAGAAAATAGTTGAAACATTTTTTTTTTTAGTTGTTAACCTTTAAGTGCCGACGTGCGGTCTGAGAGGCCCCGGCAGGCACTTGACTTGCTAGTTTATCCCTTTCCCCACACAATACCGATCCCCGCTTTTAAGTAGCTGCAAGAACAGTGCCCACGTTGACGTTGGAGTGGGAAGTGATGTCGTCACGAGTGCATTTGGTGAGTAATTACGATTTGAAATTCCGATGCGGCCTCTCAGGCCTCACGTCAGTACTTACGTAAGTTTTTTGTTTTATTTTTTGTACAGTAATCTGTTATTTTTCCAAATATTGTGAACTATGGATATGCTAAGGACTTCGGGTAGTAAAATAAATAGTTCTGTGACATATTTACAGCATTAAAAGTGATTTCGGATACAAATCGATTCCAAATTTTGCGCGAGTGATTGAGAGCTGGATCGTGGATGAAGATTCCAGCGGATCCGAAGTTGACGACGTTGATGAAGATTTTTGTCTGGAGGACAGTGAGCATAATACGGATACTAGCACTGATATTTCTGATACTGACGAAAATCGATGCTATTCGTGTAAAAAACACGTTTGTTTACGGTGCACAAAACAAGTTTGCCCTTACTGTGCTTAGAATTTAAGGGGTAGTTCGATTAGTTTTAAGTTAGAAATATATTATATTTTGTTATTATGAGGAAGTATTCTCTGTGTTTATATCCAATAGACGGATTTTTCCCCAAAATTCAAGACAAATATTATTGTAATCTTATATTTAAAAATTTAATAAGTTGATTTTCTTTCTATACTTAATTTTTGTTAAAACTCTTTGTTTTTCATCATATTGCAAAGACATATATTTAAATCATCACTTTCTTTAAAAAACACTACATAATATACGCGGCCTCTCAGGCCTCACGTCGGTACTAACTTAACAAAAAATACACGTCGGTACATAAAGGTTAAAAAAATTTTTTTGGAATCATTTTTTCTTTATAACTGAAGCAATGTGGCTTCAGAAGTGAAAGAGGAACAACAGATCAGTTATTCGCGCTGCAATAAGCTATCGAAAAGTCATGGGAGTTTAGTAAACTGATATATATAGCATCTCTAGATTTAGAAAATGCGTAAGAACCGTGTCAGTTACTATGGAGTGACCTACAGGAATATGGTATAAACATCAATCTATTAAGATCAATCCAAGCCTTATATAGCAAATGTTGTGTCAGAATAGCAGGTCGAAAGTCAAACGAATTTGCCATCAAAACAGGGCTCAGACAAGGTCGTCCAATGTCGCCTATCGTATTCACGGTATTTATGGACAAGATAACCGAAACAACATTGCTCATAATGGGGTGAACATCGAGGAGGTGGAGGTAGGGAGACTGTTATTTGCAGATGACGACACCTTGCTGGCAAAATCACCACAGGAGTTACAAACAGCCGTCGACAAATTTGACGATGAAACATATCGCGCAGGGATGAGGCTCAGCGCTGATAAATCCGAAATCATGGTGATTGGCAGAAGCGAAGATCAATGTAAGAATGCCAAAATATACGTCTTAAATAGGTGAACAGTTTCAAATGCCGCGGTGTAGTAATATCTCAGGATGGAGAGCAAGAAGATATTGTTGTAAGTGAATTGGATAGGAGTATAAGAACCCCAAGCCAAATAACTCGATCCCTATTTTGTCCCGTACGAAAAAGCGAAGCTAGGCCAGCGAGCAAAGTTGGCAGTATACAAATCAGTTTTTGAGCCAACCCTAGTATACGGTGTACTGGATCTTGACCGAAAAAACCCGCTCAAGGCTACAGGCTGCCGAGAAGGGATTTCTACGAGGAATAGTAGAAGTTACCAGAAAGGACAAAATCAGTAATACTCAAATAAGAAAAAATCTCGAAGTAGAACCCTTATTGATGTTTATCTAGAAATCACAGTTACGGTCACTGGAACATATCTTTCTAATGCCAGCATATAAATTGCCAAAACCGGTATTCCAGGCAAGACCAGATAGCAGAGGATCAAGAGGCCTAGGAGGAGCTGGCACAAACAGTTGGAGGACTGCTGCGAAGCGAGGTTGCGACTAAATTTGAGAGCAAAGCCCAAGATAGAAATAACTGGAATCTATGGGTGCAGAGACCCAGACCCATTAGGATAAGGGGTAGAAGAAGAAGTTGGTAAATAATTGTTTGAAGAACACATAACTTTACTTCGCTATAAGAAATAAATATTTATCTATTTCCAAGAGATTTTAATATTTTCAACCAACTACTTATTTGCGATGAAATGAGTCGTATACAGCCGGCGTAGATTTTGTTCATATGAATTTCCTTTTTCCGATGAAATAATGATATACACGAGGTAGTGATTTAATTTTTTTGATTCTCTTTGCGACTAGCTTACCTGCGGGGCTTCGCAAGTATAGATTTTTTGTAACTTTAAGTCACATTTTATCAATTTGTGTATTAACCTTAACAGATTGATACATCTCGTTGTGGACTTTTGAGTTAGACCTTTTTGAGTTCTACAACTTCTCTGTAAAAAGCATTTAAATATATCTTATCGTTAAGGCAGCGTTCATAAAAAACGCATCGCTGTACCGTTTTTTATCATCTTTAGCTGTAAAATGCTATGGATGAGAAAACTCAGGTCGGTGCAATCTATACGGACTTTAAAAAGGCTTTCGACAAAGTAGACCACGATATTCTCCTCATTAAGATTGCTTTAAATGGTATTAAAGGTAATATGTATCGCCTCCTACTTATCCAATAGACAACAATGTGTCACCACCAATAGTTATCGTTCAAACTGGATCCAAATAACTTCTGGTGTCCCGTAAGGATCAATCCTCAGACCTTTCCTTTTTACATTATTCATCAACGATGTTTCTAAGTGATTTTAATTTGCTTCATTCTTACTCTTCGCTGATGACTTAAACTCTACTTAAAAATTTCCAATTTCGTTGATTGCGACAACCTCCAAAGCGACTTAAACAGATTCTATGATTATTGTATCATAAATAAACTATTTCTAGGCTACACCAAACAATAAGTTTTACAAAAAATCGTCATAAATATGTTCACCAGTACCATATCAGTGGCACTGGTGAACATATTAAGACCTAGGTGTTACCTTTGATACCCATCTTCGCTTAAACATTCACATAGAAAACATAATTAGTAAAGCACAAAACATGACAGGATTTATACTCCGGTTCACCAGAAATTTCAAAAATCCTAAAACTTACATGCACCTGTACCAAATTCTTCTCTGACCGTACCTCGAATATGCATTCAGCATTTGGAACCCCTACTATAATATATATATTGAAAAACTTGAAAAAATACAAAGGAAATTCATCAGAACGCTTAGCTTTAGGTTAAACTTCCCACGGCAATAGTACGCCGATTCATTGAATTACTTCAACATCTTAAATATAAAAAACAGACGCACAGCTCTTTGTACAGACATTGTTAATTTGTACAAGATCTGTCGAAACCAATTTAATTGTCCACCCAACATCCACGTCCCAGCAAGAGCTACTAGAACACAATGCACTTTCCACATTCCTATAGCTCGTACCAATTACGGATTACGCTCCCCCATAGTGAGAATGTGCCGAGTCTACAACGACTTATGCACCGACATCAATATTTATCATGTATCTCTATATCACCTAAGATCACAAGTGAACATAATTCTGTGACGCAACATTGAATTTTGATTGAATACTTGATTAATAACTGAATATTGACTCATTACTGCATTGCAAGATATAATTAAAATTAGGTAATACGTATAATTTATTATTGTTATTTACTTTATTATGTACTACTTCAAAATTATTTCTATGTGAGATATGTTAGGATGTAAGTTAATATGTTAATTACTAACTATTTACACTCTCATTTATTTATATATATTATTTTCTTATATCTGTTAATATTTCCAAATAAACAAATAACAAAAAAAATAGCAAAAATAAAAGAGGTCACCACGAAAAACTCTTTCATTTTAAGTGAATAATTAATAACCTACGAATATTTTAACTGAATAATTAATAACTGAATTACTAACTGAATAAAATAAAATAAAAGTCCATTTTAAGTACTGGTAAAAGAATTTTTAAAATCGGATGAGTAGTTTCGGAGATAACCTCCTACATCCAAACTTACAAACTTTACCTCTTTGTGTATTAGTATATGTAGATAGACATAATGAGACGATAACTAAGGGTTTTGCTCTTCTAAATCACTTGTTAGTGACGAAATCAGCAATTTTGTTATTTTCAATCGTTTGTTTGCAATGAAATGAGTCGTGTTTAGGAGGGAGCGATTTTTTTTTAATCGCTTATTTGCGGTTAAATGAATCATGCAAAGGTGGTAGCGATTTTGTTCTTTTCAATCGTTTATTTGGGATGAAATGAGTCGTGTCCAGGCAACATCACAGAGAGCAAACAAGACCGTGATTTAGTCAGTTTGTTTGCATAAAACTCTGTTTGACCTTCATTTATCCGATTCGTCGTTGAACATAAATCGCTAAATTGCATCGCAATCAACTAATTTGCCGACAGAGTCGCAATTTGCCAGCAGTCGGCGAAAGGCGAGAAAATTCTCGGCGGCCGGTGGGAGCGGGACGGCGACAGGAAGCGGCAGCGGTGATGAGAGGAAAGAGCAATGGGTAAAACAGGTGAGTTAATAGGGAGAGCAAACAATAGCTTCCAACGGACACACACAAAAAGTATTGTGGATCGAGCCGACTGGATTCAAAGTCAGCTAATAATTGTTAGAATAAAATCCGGTAAGGGGTAACCGGATTAGAAGCGGATAGTACCAAACTGTCGCAACTTAATTAGCCGGCGATAATCAATTCGTTAGTGAACTTTTGGCTGTCGATTGAGAGACACATCTGGATCGAGAGATGATCGGAAATATAGCAAAAATATTTCCTACTTTAATTTTCGTTACATTTTGTACATTTTTAAAGGAGCAGTTCCCTTGTTATCGGGTGAAATTAATAACTAATATAAAAACCGGCTGTTGTAAAACTATTCGGGTACGGGGTCGGGGGGCGGATAAAAGAGAGGATCTTCATTTATAAAGGAAATTTCGAAAAAAAATAATGTCGTATAAAATATTTTAAGTATTTTTCTCAGAATCATATTAGTTAATATGACCAAACATAGTATAAGTAAATGAAAAACACCGGAATATTTTGGGCAAAAAACAGAAATACACTTCGTGACGGCTTTAAATTGGAAATCGTATTGAATTCGGTCGGTATGAGCTCGAGCGTATATTACACGCTCATCATTCGCACATTATTGCGAAGGTCGGTCGCATAGTGTCATGTGTAGCAGGTTTTGAATTTACTGACCTAGGAAGCTATGCATTTTGCATTAATTTTAATTTATTATTTCTCTTCATTTTAAACACTTTTATTTTTCGTGTTTTAATGTGTTTTTTTTATTTCACTTTAATATAAACTATTTTTTATTGTATTTTTATATGGTAATATATTTACTTTATGAAACATTATTTAAGAGTCATGAAAGGACTTTTTGATATCCTGTTTAAATACAATAAAATAAAACAAATATTTAGAATTTAATTTAAAATTTGTGAAACAAAGAACAATGATGAATTAATGATGAAAAACGTACATGAAGAGAGCGAGCTGAAACCTCCCTTAAATTATTATTTTATTTTATACATGAAATTTTAAAATATCAAAAATGACACACACGATATTTACAAGTCAGTAAATAACCCGGCGATAATTTAATTGTAGTTAGGTTTTTTAATTACACCGTAAAAATATTTTTTTAATCTAAATGTGATATTTTACTCAATTAAAAGATGATTTATTAGTAACAATGAAAAAAAAGTAAAATGTTTACCCAAAAACAAATCAATTGCAATCAAAAATAGATCGTTCCCATTTCCCTTGAAAAAGCACATATTTCAAACGATGAGTGCACGCAGTATCCAATAAAATATCTAATCTATAGCGTAATCATTGAGTTAATTAAATTACCAAAATTACAACTAAAATATGAGCGCGTTGAACAATTCATTACTAAAAGTATGAAGCTCTATCTGGACACGGAATCCGGCCAGTCCGTCCGGTAAACAAATCCAGTGTGTATTGTCCGGCCGCGCAGTTGTTCGTAGTGAAACGGAACCGGTGGACATTAGTACCGGGAAAAACCGTAAACACACAAAAAGTCATTAATTATACCAGGGCCGGAGCGGTTAATACAGTGCAGGCCCGAATCGATATATTTAGCGGGGACCGGATTAGGCAGGAAGCGGGCCGATCCTCAAATTTATAGCGATTTTTCTCCGCATCCGAGCACTGTTTTAATTCACTATTAACTTTATACGGTATTGGCGTAACAGGGTGACAGTATTTTAAGGCAATATTAAAGAAAAAAAATATTTGAATAAAGTTTTCTTTCGTTTTTTTAATTAAAGGAACAATAAACAACACAAATAACCACCGCGATATTTTTACTTCCAAGATTTCTGTATAAAAATGTTTTTTTATAAAATACAAAAATGTTTGGTTTTAGTTATTCATTAAAGTCGGAAAAAATAATTTTAAATGTATTTTTAAATACTTTACGGCTTAAACTTTCAGATAATATAGCTATACGAGTACAGTTTAGCAGCCGCAGTATTTATCTTGCATTATTATTCTTTAAAAAATAAATGTTTATTCTGTTGTGACGGAAAATATTTTTTCCGTTTTGAAATATCATGTAGGCATTATACAATTCTATCAAAATACTTTTTTCTCTAAGACCGATATTATCAATAAAATATACATAAAAAAATTAAAATATGCCATTTTTAAATAACGTGGTGTATCAAACTCAGTTACAAATTTAGCTTAGATATAAAAAATGTCAATTTCTCACAAAAATTTGATTAACACATCATGATAATTACCGTTGGTACCTACAAAATGCATAATATCCCATATAAATATATACCTATATACATTATATTTTATGTATTTCCTTGACTTTCTAAACGGAATGTGATTTTGGGGTCACCCTGTTGTGATTTGTAGTGTTGTTATAAAAAAAGCGCATTGGCATTGATTGAATGACATGACTGATTTATATATAAATAAAACACTTGTATCAAAAGTGGTCTTACACAAGTGTTTTATTTGTATATAAATAAAATATATTCACGATAATTTTTTGTTGCAAAATAAATATTTGCCTTTAAGTTAAGAACTCCTCAAATACATATGTGTTCACACAATTTCACCCAAAAGGGTAGAAAAGGTAAATGTTCTTACACATTTATTATATCAGTAGTCCCAAAGAATTTCGATCTTATGCTTGTCTCAGTAACCATATATGAGAACGCTGAATGTATGCTCGAACTTTTCACCATAAATAATGGTTAAGATCATCGAAATTCAAATAACCTCGCCTGGTGGCTTAACAGCGCCATTACCTTCCTTCATAAATATGGTCCCAGGTTGTAATAATGATTTAAAATAAAACAATTTTAGATAATCCGGTAACAGGGGTTGCCTGTACAGTCGATAGTATTTTGTTAGGAATTGAAACGACGCCGACGGTTCGGATTGTTCGATCGCAGGAAGATAGATAGCTTAATTAAGAAATATAATAGTTAATACATTGTAAAATAAAAAGTATATATTCAAAATAAATGTCTAATAAATAATTTATTTTATTATATTTTAAATATTTATTTCCAAATGACCTTGACGGCGTTTTTTTTAAATAGAGATGCGAACACGCAATACGTGCCGCTTATATTCTTACTATTTTCTAACTAAGCTAAAAGCCTGTGCCGCGCCTAACCTAACCTACCTTGCTGGTTCTGGAATGGGGCTCATACCACCGATACTAACGTCATTAACACTGCACTAATAAGCTACTCACTTTTACCTTTAATATATATACAAACGCAGGCGAATAATCTAGCATCTAGTTAATATCCACTCGCATGCAAGATCGCGTAAGTCTGATTCAAATACCAGACGTTTGTTCCGGGTTAATCTTGACAATATTTGTTTAAATTCGGGGCGAGTGAGTGAATAAAATATATTATTGATAAGTTAAAAAAAAACAGTAAAATTTACGAAAAAACATTAAATACAGAACGACTTAAAAGCCCTCATCATTCATCATTTTTACTATACCCTGTGAATTCAAGATGTAGGCGCGTTACTATAAGTTAGTATAATAAATTGTCTTTTACAACATGTAACTCTAATTTCAAAATCCCGCCAAACGACTTTACCTATATGTTTTTGGATTTTAATTTTGTTTATGGATGAAAAACGTATTTTTGGGAAGCTTCTTTATGATATTTCGGAACAATCCCTGATTTTTGTAAGAAATGTGTTACATAATGTATTGATTTAAAATATCCGAAATCCATTTTAGTTTTGGAATTAGGCGCTACATTTATACTTACTAGCAGTACATCCATGAAAAATCACGAGACATAATAATCGCAGAATTTTTAAAATGCAAATTTATGAATACCAAGAATGAAAACATGATATAAAATTATATCGAAAGGAGAGTGACTGCGGGAAACAAAGTTTATGGTGCTCTAAATGCAATTACGGCCGATAAAAATCTGTCAAAGGAAGCAAGACTAGCGATACATAATAGCATTCTAGTGCCAACCCTGATGTGTGGAAGTGAAGCCTGCAATTGGCAAAGAAGGAATGAAAGTAGACTGAATGCTGTGAAATGTGTGAAGAATCTTCGGTCGATAAGTGAAGAATGAACAAATTAGAAGTGAATGTAATGCTGCCTGTAGTGTGGTAGATAGAATAAAGAAAAGAATGCTGAGATGGTTTGGTCATGTGAAACGTATGAACGAGGAAAGGATGGTTAATAAAATATAGGGAATAGTGGGCATCCGCAAATGACCTGATATGATCAGATACTACAAGTATTTGAGGATGGCCCTGTTAAAAGTCTCAACAACCGTAGAACTTATAAGAGAAGATATATGAATGTAGCCGAAGAAAAAGTGATGTACCAAGATCCTCTCTGCCTACCTCTACGGGAAAACGGCATGATGATTAATTAGTTAGCTAGTTATGAATGAAAATTCAGAAAACCATTTGTTAAACTATAAACAATAAAATAAAATAATAGTATTAAAATAGCAACACCGTGTAATTTCGTGCGTGCTGCTTGAGCTGCGCACTAATTGCGTATCACGCTTTAATTATCTAAAATTCCAGCAAGTTATGGACTTTACGGATCGATCGACAGACAGACGGACAGATAAACAAAAAATGAAACTATTATATTTAGGTAACTCTGATAAGTGTAAAAAGACTTCGCCTTTAAATTCATTAACGTTGTTTTAAAAAAAGTATTCACTTTTCTTCAAAAAATGATTATCATTATTGTTATTAGTTTTTCAGTTCAGTACATTATTATTCACATAATGCACAATAAATAATTATTTTTAAAATATTCTAAAAATTATAAAGGAAAAACTGAATCAAATAATCGACCTATTCATTTTTTTATATTATTCTCGCCTCTATTCAAAGAAGTTAAAATATCTAGGGCAATATTTATTTTTTGTTTCTGGGTGTTTTTCTGCAATTTTGCTTTATTTAAAATATGAAAATCATAAAAAAATTCGTCACGTATATTATTTAGATATACTTGACTGTTATTGGTCCTAACGATTCAAATATTTGATCTTAAATTTAATAAAGTTCTGATGAAGGAATATTACTTCCAAACTGGTTGGCATGAAAAATAATAATTATATATTAGGCTTTCATCTTGCTGTTCCCAAATTACTGACATTTCTTTCAAAGTATGGTCGACATTTTTCTTGAGTTACGGGTTAAATTACAGCAATTTGTTCCTTTTCCCTGATATCGTTTTCAGCCTCCCAATTGTGTTTGATTTTCTATCAATCTTTTAGGTATCCCAATCAAGTGCTATTTTTAACCACGATTTGAAAAACTTTCCGTATTCATCATGTTTTTGAAAATAAAATATTTATTGCATATAATAGAGAAGAAGCTCATCGTAAAAATTAAGCAATTTATTTTTTTGGATTTTAGGCTTCATTGTAATCCCACTGCGCATGAGCTTTTCTCCATTTTAAGAGATGCAAGTCACAGTATAGTAAACATCAGTATTACATCTTCATACAAACAGCCGAAACGACGCCCTTCGAAACGGCTGCAGTAACGTACGGACGCCAGCAGTGTGAGACGCTCCCGCACATACATTTACGTCCATTTATGGCTACCCAAACCCTAAATAGTCAGTCAATGTGCAGCCCTGGTGCGTGTTTAAGCAAGTTTAAGTACCAAGCGGCCGTAGGTATTTATTTCAAGGACACTGCCGAGACAACATACTGTATACTTTACTATACTGTGTGCAAGTATTATAAAAGTTTTTTGACACTTTTTTAAAAAATATTTAAAAACACAAACAATATCACATATTTATTACATCAAATCATAATGAACAATGTATAAAAAAATATTATGATTAAAGATTAATATTATTCACGATTAAAAAAAAATAACGAACTTATCAAAACAATTACATTTAATTATTTAATTAGAGCTCAATACGGAACGCGACAAATGAGGGCAAACCCACCGTTTGTTTACCCAGGACCATTTTGATCATACTACTCATACATGAGTATATGAGGTTTTATATAACAGTATATGAGGTTTTGAAACCTCATATATTGTTCTACTCATTCGCCACCTGGTTGGCATTTTTTTAATGCTTAAAGCAGCCTTCGAACCGCTGTCGTAAAAACAAACGAACCAAACGATTGCCATCAAAAATTATCCCCCATCGTCCCAGCGGTTTACTTCTTTGTTCCACAGTAATACAGTTGATATAATTAATACAAAATACAATAGATATATATATATATATAAATACAATATAAAAATTTATATCAAATTAAACAAGAGAAACGCCATATGAACAAAAATGACAAAAACAATTACAAGAACAACAGTTTAAACAATACATGGCTCACGGTTGAGGAGCAAACAATCAGGGCTAACAATCAAGGGAAACGGAGGAGCCCACTCCCTTTAGAGATAAATTATTGTAGACAATACAAAAAGGAAATGACATGTGACTGTATGGAATATGACAGTTACAAATTCTTAATAATATTTATAAAGCACTTCTCCACGTCCGAACTTGTCAAAAACATATTTAAAAACAAAGGTAGGTGGTAGGTATCCAAATCTATTATTTCTGTGTACAGTTTTCTCGTCAATTTTCATATATCATAATTTTTCTCCGTGTAGTCGATAAAATATCGTAATGTGTATTGATTGTATCAAAAGAACACAGGTGAACTTCTGGAATATTTATCGAACGGTAGGTTCTTATAAGAATGAGCGGCTTCTTAGATGTCCGATTCTAATGGCGCCCTGCCCATACAGCTGTGATGGCCCTATCGCCACGGAGGCTCTCGTGGAACGAAAATAGAACTTCCCCAATGACGATCGAATTTTATCAGCACAGACCTACCGATTCATTCTCCTCGTGTTTATTTGAGTGTCACGTCTTATCTGTCGCGCCGCGTTCGGACGAGACTATAAATATTCCGCTCGCAACAAAGGAGCGGAACGGGTTAGATTGAGGAAGGGAGAAGAAGAAGAATGCTAGCGCAGTGATATGTGCACACAATGGGGTACACGGGAGGTTATAACGTTTCATTGTGGCTGGAATCAACAGTGAGACGTGCGGGTGATTGATGGAGCGGCGAATGATCGGAGGAAGAAACCGATAAGGGACATTACACATGCTCGTAACAATGGCAGTGATCGGCCTGGCTTCGTATTGGTTTGCTGCCTTCTGCAAATCCAATGAGATACGATGAGTAATAATATATATGAATTTTAAGCTACAGGAAAGGAAACCTTTATAATTTTTGTACATGATACGAAAAGAGACAATATTATATAATGCAAGTCTTGAAACGCATCTCAAGTAAATAAAAATAAGAAAAAATGTTGTATAATCGATACATGAAATTATGTAATTCCACTAACTTACTTTGAAAACAATACATATTATTTATATTTTTTAAGATTTGTGTATACTCAAATCAGCACTATTTAAAGCTCACTAAATAATGACTTTTGAATTTTATCTATCCGATAATATATTTTAATGTTAATTTTTTTAAATCCACATTGGAGATATCTGGATGCTCAAATCAAGGTAGAAACATTAAATTCATTTTATAAATGAAAAAAATCTAAGTAATCATTATTTACATTACTATTACATTAATTACATTTCTATTACTGTGAACAAAATTAACTAAGGTATAGAGCCACCGGCTTTCTATGTTTGAATGCACAACTTGATAGGTTTGTTGTGAATTCCTTCCAAAGCACGAGGTGCAATGATACAAGCCAAAGACGTATAATGAGATTGCCGTTCAGGAAGAACTCCTTATCTCAAAAATCAATGAAGTTCTCTAGTGACACCAGAGGAAATTAGATAGGAACAAAAAATCTTAAATTAAAATAAAGCTTACTTATATAAGTCTCACAGAGATGAAGCACTTTATATGGGAAACTTTATATAGTGACCCAAGGCTTATGACTTGTATGAGCTGTCTTAATCAATCATTTTACACAATCCAATGTTCACCAATTCCACCGTAAGAATATCCATAAATTATTTATTTTTTTGAAAGTTAAATATATGTTCCGAATCATATTTTATTCATATATTTGAAGGAATTAGATAAACTCTTACTGGAGACATCTATGATCCTTCCCATGATTTAGATTAGATATTATATTAGATATAGATTAGATATTATATATTTAGATTAGATTACATAGATTTCACATCTGGTAATGATACCTCTATATTTTTTTAAAGTGGAATATTAAGCAATATTATTCATAGTCAGCAAGTCAATGTGGTATTCAGTTTCAAGCGAAGATTTGGTTTTTAAAGCCCTAAACAGTATAAAAAAAACGTCAAAATGTCAAGTTTTTGACATTTACCGCGCATGCGCATAAACAGCAAGATTGGCCAGCACCAAAAAAGTGGTGAGATTCGCAGATTATTTTAAAACTTAATCATTTCAACTTTAAAGTATTATTTTTATACTTAATACATCATTTTTATAAGTGACCATTAAATGATACATATAAATATACGAGTATTGAACGTATTCAGGGTAAATTTCTAAAGCGATTAACCTGTCATAATATTGTTGCACCTTCTCTACCCTCCTTAGCTTCCAAACGCAAATGCCTAGATATTTAATTTCTTTACAATATATTAAATAATAATGTGGATTGTTGATTTATTATCGTGAATTGATTTTAATGTACCAACCCGTCGTTCACGACACAACTCTTTTTCGATCCAAAAAATATATAACTCGGGTCGCAAAAAACTCGGTTATGAGTAGAATCATAAACTTATTCTTGCAATACGAGAATTCCCTTGGCATAGATTTATTCGCAGTATATTCTTAAGCAAAAACTTAAAATAATGAATTCATAGGCTTAAAACTAACATATAAACAATGTTCGCACAAACACGCACATACACACACACACACACACACACACACACACACACACACTTATACACACTAAACACACCACCTTTAAGTAAGTAATTTTTATAGATATTATTGTAAGCGATTAAAAGATGTATGGAGCAGGTATAATTCAAATGTTTTAATCTTTTTCTCTGTAAAACATATTCATGCATTGTAAGCTTCAATTTGAATAAATAAAATAATAATAAAAAAATATATATTTCTACACATTAAATATTAACTGAATGTATTTTAAAACATTTCTATTTTTCTTGAATAAGTAATCAACAGCCTTACACGAATAAATAAAATAAGATAAATTATGAATATCATGAAACGTTTAAGTACGAAAAGCACATATATTATGAAATTTATGTAAGAAAACACGCGAGAAGCATAGCCCGAAATGAGTTTTTCCAAAGATAATTTTTTTTTAAATAGAGACGCGCATAAGAATATGTATCACATAAATACTTTTGCCATTTTCAAACTAAACTTAACGCTCGTGCTGAGAAAATAAGACTAACTTTTTGTTCTCCTGGAATGAGGATTGAATTCGAGACCACTGCGTCACAAGGCAAGTCCTATTAATCACCGGACACCAAGCAAGTTATGAATCTGTGAATTTTCGATTTTTCCACTAAGAAATATTACGGTCTCAAAGAGCACCGCTTTGATCTTCTAAACGCATTTCACTTTCATATTTTAAACGCCCGAATTCTTAGGCTTATATTTTAGCGTTATTTTTGTAAAAATGTGTTTCGTAAAATAAGACAATTCATGGAATACTTAAACATATTCATCGCATTACGTAATTGTCCTCTTATTCTATCCAGATTGATGGATTCCCTCCGTTCATCGTTGAAAAGGACGGTGTCACTTGACCGCGATCATTTTTCACATTTTCCTCAGACAAATGTGTGGGCAACGCCCAGATATCAATCTTGAGTGTGGGTTTTTTTGTCGATGGCCGTGTCCTACATCCATTATCTCCGCCGCACCCAGGTCCCTGCTTTTTCCCGGCACTGCACCAGCTACCTACCTACCGGCGGAATTGAGATTAATTCCTTCGCTGTATACACGTCGCTTCGAGACTGCAACGCCATCATTTAAAAGTGATAAAAAATTACCCATAAAAACTAAGTTTTTATTATACTCCCTTTCTCATTTGTATTGTTTCCAATTCGATATTCTATCAACATATTCCTTTTGCTTTAAGTTCATGTGGAAAGTCTATTCCATGTATATTATTATCCTTAAAACTTATAGAATATTGAAACCGTCTGATCGGACCCATGGCTCGAGTCAGACTAGTTGAAACAGGTTTCGCGCCTTCTCCACGCGTCGGGCTACTTTCTCATTTGTATGGTTTCCAATTTGAAAAAACCGTTTCGTAAAATCCAAAATTATACTATAATTAAATTTTTAAACGAAAATTTGTTGGATTATTTTTATCATCACCACGAGTCTGCCTGCAAAGTTTCAGCTCGATTGGATCACGGGAAAAGGGTTAAAAATCGATCCAAAGTTTTTTCGTCAGACAAGCCGACAAAGTAGACGCTACGAGTTAAAAGAAAGGGAGTAAAAAGGGTACAATATTGCGCAGGTGGCTGTAATCCCATCTGTACATATGTTCGGATTAAGATATGATCATCTGGTTACGATGTATGAAAAGATAGTAAGGCACTTAAATTACCTTTAAAATTCCTTTACAAAAAATTTTAAAAAATTAGTATATCTAATAGCTTTTTCTATATCTAACAAACTTTTATTTTGCGCAAAAAATACATTTGGTACAATTTGAAGGTCCTACACCATTGATTTTCTAATTGCATGAAAAATACCACCTTACTGATAAAATAAATTTGTTTCGAGTTTTATATGTACAGTACAAGATCCCGACTAAGGTCGACCTTCACCCATCTGTTTACCGAATGAAATATATTTTTTAGCAATCATAATACATTAACAAACATATTGCGAACGGGTTGCTTGGTGAAATGAAGTCAAGCCTACCTTTAATAAAAATTAAAGTAAAATATTGTTTTTTTAACTTTTTCACTCATTTTTTAACCAAACGAAATCAATATTGATTAAGAGTAGGAAGGACTTTTTTTGGTCCATACTACTACAGGTTGCCAGGTAAAATAGGTGAGTTAATACTATGTATTTACACTCATCTGTTTTCTTACTGAAATTTATGTTAAAATACAGCTAATTCTTTTACGAACACGATGGTATTAGGTTGTCTAAGTAAAATCGGTCAAGACTTGCGGTTGCCGCAATTTAAAACAGCGCTCGACAGATTGCATTGCACGTATTATTCAATGCGATAGAGGTGGACGTAGCGTCGTAGCAGCCGCTTGCGACACATCACCGGCTAAGGCCCGGTTGTTTCAAGTAAGATTAAAATAAAAGTTCGTTTAATGCATAGATTTTTACGAAAAAGGATTGTTTGATTGGCGGAGAACGCAGAGGGTGCATTTTTTTTCTCCGTGTGACCGTAAAAACATCACTATACTAATTCTGTATGCCGAAAATCATTTTGGAGTAACAGTCTGTTGGTAAGTTGGTAAAGTTGGTAGGTAATGTAAACAAAATATCAATATATCAAAGTATTTTTTGGATTTGGGCATGGTTAGGCTCTCAATATCGTTACATTCGACATTTGGCTTGAAAATAGAAACGGAAAAGTTTTAAGGGCTCGCTGCCTATAATTCATAATCATTATTATCGAACTTCTAAAATATATCTCGAGCACAATAACAAAAATCCGAGGGCCCGCATTAGTTTAAAAGCACTTTTGATAGATCGTTTGGGAAACGCGCGAAAAGTTTTCCAAATAAAAGTAAAATGGCGGAATGTTTTCCCCTTTCATTTGGTTACCGATGTGATTTCTTCAAATTCACTCTATAAGTCATTCACGAGCTTTCATGCCATTTTTTCACCTATTCTTTACTTTTCCACCTTTGTGTAACTTTTGCTCCGAAAAATATTGTCAATTTAACTTTCCTTTTAAATTTACTTTTCATTTGATGTTTAATAAAGTCAAAAAATAAAATTCGTTTTTCTTTTAATAAATTGTGTATTTTTCAGCTTTTCTAAAATCATTATTCATCTGTGAATTAATTTTTTTGATATGTAATTAGAAAAATAAAATAACTTTTTAAGCAATAAATAATTCAAGGTCTTTATATCTGTTATTGTTTAATATTGTTTCCGCTAAGAAAATATTGCAAGTATCTAAACTCACTTTAGGTAATATTCAGAGAATATGGTGGATGAGGAAAAACTTTCCAAAAAAACCCGTTGATTTATATCATCTACTTCGAAACGTATGGATAGGCGTTGTCCTGGTATATAAATACCCTTTCTCGATTTATAAGGACTGGTATTTTTAGAGTCAGATCATCTTTCATATGATCTAACTGAGCACAATATGTGTCTGTCGTAATTGCTTGCCCACAATAGTTTATAGAGAATTATCGCATTACTCGTATGTTTAAGTTGAAACTCGTAAGGAATAGCGTAACTGAATTCATAGCATAACTGAATTTATTACAGATGTATTAAACATCGGATAGAAAACTATAATGCTCAAATTTCTTAGACATTTTGACCATATTTTCAGATGTGAGGACATTATAGAAAAATTGATGATCCCATGAAGGGAGAAAAGAAGGGAGAAGGGATCAGGTCCCGTGGAGAATCACCAACATGAAGAACATGTTTTCATAAAACTTCGATCCAGATCCAACTCCTGAAATCCACAAAAAATGCTACATACCGGAAAAGATTGCGACAAATCTTCATACACTGTAACTATTCGCAGTTTCAGTTACTCTCGTCAAACGGTTTTATTTGATGTATTTTTTTTCTGTAATTTACATTATTGTTTGTGTGTTTAGTAACATAGTGTAACAGATATTTACTGTCTCCTAAACTAGACTAAGGTAAATATTTAACTCTAAAAGAAAGCTGTATATACTTACTTTGTTTAATTACAATCGTGTTTTACTATTAAAAGAGATGAACAAAAAAATATATTTAAAATATCTGACCGTTGTTACTTCTAAAACATAGGAAGGGCGTGTATGGACCCAAGCTCAACCTGAATCTCCTTATTCACATAGTGCTTGATGGCCGCTCCTTCCTTAACCCTTTATGTTAGGGGAACAAAATGGCGCCTTGGGTTTATTTCGGTTGATTTATCGCCAGGACACGTGGGCCTCCCGCACATGTGCGCGATCACGTGATATGTTAAAATGTACACGCAACCACTTAATTTTGTGGTTATTTTTATTAAAGTTTCGTTCGTCGGTCGTAAAGCGCTTAAATGGTGATTAAGTTTGAAAGTTTGGTAATCTCCACATAACTAGGTCCCTACGTGGAGACCAAACGCCGGGAGTTGATGAGGGTGGCAAAAACTTGGTTACTTCTTCAATAACAGAAAAATAACTTTGTGATAAAATTGTTATAACTAATATAAAGAAAATACTTTGCTTAAAACCATTATTTAAATAGTGGTTTTAAACAGAGTTTTCTTTTATTAGTTTTTTAATTTGATTTCAAACAACGCATCCTGTAAATTTGATTGTTGCTTTATTAAGCTATGTAAGCAAAGTTATTATCGAAAGAATCACAGTGCTCTATAAACGACACAGAACTACGCTTGAGCTAGTCTAGAGCGTCCTACACATCTGTATGAGTTTTTAAAAGGCGATGATTAAAGTAACGAATTTTATAAACTCGACTATAATCAATAAAAAATCATATTTCGAAAAAAACACAGCAAACTGACTTAACCTTGGTATCTTGAACTTGGGACCTTTCTATTCCCAGTAGACCCATAAGTATTATTATTATACATATTATATATTATTATTATGTATTATCATCTGAACTGTATTACTAATGGCGACTTTTTCAGATTTAGTACATACTAACTGTTCGTACCCGGCGTTGCACAGGTTAAGGATTAAGTTGAAAACAAATTTATGGGAGGAATCATAGGTTCGATTCGAACGGTTTAGATTTGCATCAAAAATATATCAGGGAGAGGGAGGAAATTTCCCCTTTGTTACCCGCCGGGTCTTAAAAGAATAAGTTTGCAAATTTTGAGTGCGATCGGTCGAACGGTAAAGACTTGAGATAGATTGAAAATATATCAGGGGTAAAAAAGAGGGGGAAAAATTCGCCTATGTTACCCGCCGGGTTCTAATGCACACGTTTCCAAATTTTGAGTCCGATCAGTCGAACGGTACAGATTTGCATCGAAAATATATCATGGGAGGGGAAGGGGTAAAAGAATAGGGAGGAAATGTCGCCTATGGTACCTGCCGAGTCCTAAAGAATAAGTTTACAAATTTTGAATCCGACCGGTCGAATGCTATAGATTTGCATCGAAAATATATCAGCGAAGGGGAAGGGGAAGGGGTAAAATAATAGAGGGGAAATGTCACCTGTGTTACTCGCCGAGTCCTACGGAATAAGTTTCCAAATTTTGAGTCCGATCTGTCGAACAATCAGAACATTTGCATCGAAAATATATCTGGGAGAGAGGAAAGGGTAAAAGAATAGGGGGGAAATGTCGCCTATGTTACCCGACGGGTCCTAAAGCATAAGAATGCAAAATTTGAATTGAATCGGACAAACGGTGTAGATTTATATAGAGAACAGACAGACACATTGAGTTTTACAGGTATAAGAATAACTTACTTCAACAATCTCCTATGTACCTACATTTCATAAAATTCATGTAGTTGTTGGTCCAGTGGCTAAAATAATTGCCTAGTGATCCTGTGGTGAGGCGTTTAAGTGTCATTCCAGAAGATCAGCAAGTTCGTTATAATTTGATTTATTCTTATAAATATTATTATTTTCATCTAAAATATAAAATATGTCTCGAAAAAAAAATAAAACTCAGATTAAACTTTGAGCAAAACTCGTTATTTAAATAGAACAAATAAAAATCTGTAATAGATAATTTGAAATTTAGTATACAAACATATATAATACACGATACGTACTCAAAATCAGCAGTCAGACGTAATATTACATGTATAGAATATGTAAGCATTTCAAATTATTCCCTTCATTTTATTTAATAGACGTAAAACGAAAGATGCCCTGGATTCCTTGTAAGGAGTACCATCCTTCGCTTAAAAATTCAAGAGGTACGTCGTAACCCAGTTTAAGCCCGTATGGTTTATTAGGCTATTGCCCAGCACGTAAAGGCGTTATTGCCCTTATACAATATGTTTCCCTTTTATCCTCCTTTAAAGGGTCCAAATCTTTTCTCGGCCTTATCTTACCTAATTTATCGAACCTAATATCGGCCTCGAGTGTGGAAGCTTTTTGCCTATTTCGAAATTGTTCCAAGTTGCTGATTTCGGGAATTGTACCAGGCCGCTAGGAGATAAGGGAATTGCTTGTTTCCGTTAAAAAGACAATTCCGAAATGTAATCAAGACGGTTTTAGAAAGCAATTTATAAATCCAACGAAAAATTGTGAAGCAGGATATATTGTTTAAAAACGATAAAATACTTAATAACAACAGCATGTAAATTTTTTGATTTTGTATTTACTTAATTAAACCCAAAATATAACTAATATTTATTTTAAAGCATATTTTGAAAAATTACCATAATTTAAACTACTGTTGACTACGTTTATAGTACCTATATAGAATTTAACATTTTTACAATATACAAGCCGTTCGTACCCGGCGTTGCACGTGTTATGGTCGCATCAAATCCGCAACCGTATAGCAGTCACATATTACATTCCGCGGCGGATTCAGTCTGCAACGAATCTTTTACAGAGTGGACGTCTATGGATCCTACAGAAATTGATTTAAAAATTAGTTTACCAATATTTCGAAATATATTCTCTAATTTTAAAATCCGCATCGCCCAATCCCTTTCTACTCTATTATAACATGCATTGATTCAACTCTATTTATCTGTTTCTTTGTGGTGGAATCTTATAATTTTTTTACCAACTTAGCAACTAGCTGGAGCTCTATATGTTTCTTTTCAATCATTTTTGACACGAATTAGTCATTATTTTGATTGAAATTGATTATTTTCCATTATTATTGAACATTAAAATTGCTTACGTGGCTCAAGATTCATCAATATTAATATGGAAAATGTACGGATTTCAAAGATTTTAATTTTAGTCGATTGAAACAAAATGTTAAATTCAATAAATTAGGGTTATGTTGAAATTGGATTTGTAATATCTCAGGATAACATTGGTTTAGAAAAAAACGGTTTGATAAAAAGAAGGTTCAACATAATTATGCCATGGGTTCAAAGAGTGTTAATGCGCAAGCATTTTCTTCAATTTACATCTTACAATGTGCCATTCCTTCACTTTCTCGCGGTGACACTGTTACCCTCAGAATACAGAATAGTTTGTTCTGTATTTGAGCTGTTACCGCATATTAAAAATATATCTCCAAAAAATTTTTGATCCACTTGTTTTTATTATAATATTGAACATTACTTATTAGACATATTAAATTAGAAAAAATCTCCAAAATCACTTTATATTAACATTAAATAACTCGATAAAATAACAAGTAACTAATTTCTTGTTGTGGAACAACTTAGGATTGGCAATGAAACACCAATTTCGTTAAAAAAAATTCCTAGCGTAATAAAGGGTTCTGATTACGTAAATGATGTCAAATTTTGGCGCTAGCAAGCTTAAAAGCTTAAAAAATTTTTAATTTTAAGTTAAAAACGATACATTTTTTTTTACACTAAAAATCATATAAAATTAATGTTTGATGATTAAATAATCATTTACCATAGATTAGAAAAAAGTAATATATACGAAAAACGTAGACAATGGATTATTTAGGTAGAAGTGTGGCGCCGGCCTAAAAGATGATATGTATTAGGATTAGAAATTTGAATACGTGTTTTTCATGAGATTGAGATAAGGATTATTTAATTAATATTTGTTTCCCAGAATCTAAAGTAATGCACAACTTTTATGCTTTTAAATGTTCAATTTTAATATAAACACATACGTATAAGGTGAAAAAGATTTATCATAAGATATTATTGATGAATGTACATAGATCCATCATATTATAGTGTTAAACAAAAATCTATTTTATGTTACTACTTACACCCTCAACATTCTCAACAAAGTATGTAACGTACATACCTTGTAGGATTTAGATAAAAGTTTTATTGAAGTAATTAAAAACAGTCATCGCGTTAAACGTTCTAATCAAAAATCCAATCATGCCGCCGAAGGGAACCATTAATTAATATGAGAGAAGTCGTCTTTAATTAGGAAAACAATACGGATTATTTCCAGGCTAAAGAATAACTCATTACACAGGTTGTTAAGTCGCCATGGGGAACAGTCGGCTGCTCAAACTGAATACAAAAGAAAATTCAATAGTCTACCAACAGCGTTGACACTTGCGTAACTTCACCAGCAGAGGCAAAGTTCAATTGAATATATCTCAAAATTTGTATAATTAAAACGGCCCGAGAAAGGTAACAACTTGAAAGATCCGACGCGAGCGAAAATGGACCGTAAAGTCGTGAACTTGGAAGCCAAATCCGCTCGCTTAAAGAGTGGAAACTGAGTAGTTTTGTCAGGAGTCAGGGTTAGGAGAGGGCCGCCATAGACAATGGGAATCGGTAAGTTTGCCGCCATTAAGTATGCAAGCGTATTAAGCGGAACAAGGGAACGGTACGGCCCTGTATAAAATGCATCCCAGCACAGGCGCGGAAGACATCTGCCGGGAGCAAGATAAACTTTATCTGCCCCCACCTTTTCACCTCCGATTCAGAGCAGCTCCGTTGAAGCGCTACTGCCTACTGCTGCCTATAATAGAAACTTGTAGAGACGCTTTCTTTCAGTTGCATTTGTTTCCAACTTTCTGGATCGACTTGGAGTAAAGTGATCATAGAACTCTAACTTTAACTGTGAAATATGTGTAATCTAAATAAAATATACTTACGTATTTTTTTAGGCTACTATTAGCTCTTTATAATATGCAGCATATATTTCACCACCGCTACTTACATAGTATCCATAAATACATTGTTATTCTGTTCTGAAGTGTACAAATTAATGATAATTAGAAAAATATTCCTCCATAGCATATGAAAACTGCTAGTGTTTATTTTACTTAAATAAAAATATATATACATTTGTAACTTACATATAGTATTTTACCAATATTCGTACTATGCAATAAACGAGAATTTGTGTTATAAAAAATAGTACTAACTCAGTAAATAGAACACCACTAAGCAAATGACTTATCGCTAAATAAACACGTCATGTTGCAAAATTTAATTGCAAATAAATGCTGCTACATAACATAACAAAAAAAGATTGTTGGCATAACTAAATAATAATATATAAAATTATTAAGTGACATAAATAGCAAAATTAAAAAAAGTCAGCAAAAAAACAAATGTGGGTATACATTTAAATATCTACCGTGAGACGCATTAAAAGCTTGGCTCAGTTTTGATGAAACCACGTAACCCAATATCACGAAACATATTTATTTTATATAAAAAATGTAGTCGTTTATTTTATTAATTATAATGCATTAAGGTAATATTATAATGAGACTTTTTTATTTTCAGTAATAAATGACGTGACCTAACTATATGGATGCACAAAACATGATAAATAAGTTGAAAGTCCAGTGTCACATTGATAAAGCCGCCAGTAGTATGTGTGCATGCGACTACGTCATAAAATACTTTAAAATCTCTACATTGATTTAGCAGTATATTTAAAAAAATACAGCTCGCATATTGAAGGTATCGATTAAGGCAAACGTAATATATTTACATTTTGTAAAGGATTCGGGACTTATTAGCACTTCTTTAATAGATTTTAGAATACTGATGAAGTTAGTGAAGAAGGTAAAATTGATGGAATTAGCTTAAAAAAATATACAGAAATTCAAATATAAACAGAAATAATATAGTAATATTAGTTTTTTAATAAGAGTCCGATATAATTTATCTGAATATAGAATATTTTGAGTTTGTTCAAATCTTTCAGAACAGTGCTGGATTTATGTCACAGAGACATTATTAATCAATTAGTGTATATTATAGATATCTCACAGAGACGAAACTGTATTAATTATGGGAAAGTAGGTATAGAAGTCATTTGGGTGTACACAGGACTTATGACCTGTTCTATATTCTATCATGGGTGGAAATGGCGAATGTTACAATTGTGTAAAGTGATCACTTAAGCCAACCATAAAAAGACAGGTCATAAGTCCTGTGTACACCCAAATGACTTCCATACCTACTTTCCCATAATTAATACAGTTTCGTCTCTGTGAGATATCTATAATATATCTGAATATAGATTGTTTTATAAATTCACAATAAAACATGTCAGGTTCATTGAACTGTGCCAATACAAATTTCGAAATACTGAGCATGGGTTTTATTTTAGGTACAACAAACGCCGCCACCGCACCGGTTTCAATTAAGAGCTTTGACGAGAATGATAGAGGATTGACACGAAATATTATTTAGATAAAATATAAATAGCCTTTCAAAATACCATTTAGACACCGACTGCAGCGGCGCTTAATAGGAGCAAAATAAAATGGGTACTCTATAACGGAAATTCTTTGAAATGGAACGCCATTCAATTTAAAAAATATTATCGTTTAATTTCCTGTGTTCGTGAAGCGCTAATAAGATCCGATTCAATCAGTCGCGAACACTTCTTTCTGTTATTTTTTGTATTTCGACATCCATTCATTCGTTTATCGATTTTTACACTCGGCCGGAGTTGCCTATCGCATCACGGATGTTAACCATCGCTTCCAATTTTCGAATGGTCAAAATTTCGTATGTTGCGTTTTTTCATAACTGCAACACCCGCGCCGCAGTCGCCTGTGCATACTCGGCCCATTTTTTAGTTTTTATTTGATTGTTTTCTTTGTGAGTGTTTCCAATGGTTTTGAATTAATAGTAGCGGAAGATTTCATTACTTTTACTAGAAATGGTCGCTTTTAATTGTTACCGTGTGACTAGTATTTATTTCAGAGGGCTCGTGTATTAACATTTCTATAAATTAAACAAATTATTTAGTCAAATATTATGTATCACTATTAATTTGATGTTTAATTTAATAAGTTTAATAAATAAAAGGAATTTGTGACTTCTAAAGACTTCCTGGATTAACCCGGTTGGCTATATTACCAAGGAAGAGATATTATTAATAATAAATTAAACAAACGAAGGAAAGATGCGTATTTCTATTGACACATTCTCCGCGATGAGAAATACGATCTCTAATGACTTATATTGAAGAGGAAGATAAAAGACTTCGGGGGTATAAGTGGTTTGATATCCAAAATGCCGGTTATCTTACGTATCGAACACACAGCACAAAATAAATCAGCATATAATAAATCAGAAAGTTGTTCGACATCTAAAAAGCCGGTGATCTTTTGCATCTTATACACAACACAAAATAAATCAGTATGCAATAACTAAGAATGTTGTTCGATATCCAAAATGCCGGTGATCTTACGTATCGAACACACAGCACATAATAAATCAGCACACAATAACTCAGAATGTGGTTCGATACCCAAAATGCCGGTGATCTTATGCATCTTAATCACAGCACAAAATAAATCATCACACTATAATTTGGTTATAATAATAAGAATACAAATAAATATCTATAAGGACAGTCCGTCTAGCCGCAGTAAAAATGAATATAACAAAAAATGGATTGTTGAGTATCAGGAAAATATATAAAAATATCACGTTTTCTTAAAGTGTAAAAATATAGGGGTATTTATATTTGACTAAATATATTAACGTTTGCAATGAACCAAAAAATTTAAAATAAGTGTATCAGTTTGCCAGATGATATTTTTTTACAGCTGGATAATAAATTATCACATATTAGCAAGTGGTAACCAATGCAGTTTCCAATTTTTAAATTGACTTTTTGATTTACTTTAATTTCAGAATACTTTGGGTTTGTTCAAATTTTTCAAGAACACAGTACTGGATTTTTATCCCATGGTACATTCTTAATCAAGATATATTATATCACACATGTGAAACGGGTTATGAAACTTAAATATATAAACAACTTCCAAAAATTTGATAGATGTGGTACTCTATCGTGGGTGGAAATGGTGAACGTTACATTGTGTAAAGTGATCACTTAAGCCAGCTGTACGATAGGTCGTAAGCCTTATGAACACCCAAAGACTTCCATATCTACTTTCCCTTAAAAAAATATGATTTTGTCTCTATGAAACATCCATAATATATCTTTAATTTGATTTCGCTAGCTTTATTATAATCATCACTGACTCAGAAGGAAGAACTTTTTTTTTTAGCTTTTTTTAATTATCAATAAGAATATTTCTTCGTTAATAATTATTTTTTGATTACAGGTTATTTTACCAATGGAATATAATTATATTTTTTTATTAAGGAAAAAATTAGATACATAATTTTTTTTATAAGATATGATAATTATTTTTAAAATAAGATATGTACATATTATACTTGCTATTACTACTTATAGCCTTGGTTATGTGTATTACAGATGTATATAGTAATGTCTTTTGTGTATATTAAGAGTTTTTCTATTGTTTTCAGCTATTCAATGCTGTTTAAGTCATAGCGTTGTTTCGCGAGGAATTTTGATTAAAAATCTTACGTTTGGTTGTGATGGTCGACATAGAGATAGATTTAATAAATTTAGAAAATCTTAAAATAATAATATTCAAAAAAAGCCAAGTATGGACATCAAAAATATATTTCTTCTGGTTTGAATCGTTTAAAAGTAAAAGCCTGATATATTTCTCAAGATTCTATGTATTACAAGAGGCTAACAAAATATTGAATATTCAGCTATACAAGTAATATTTTCTTGGATCTTTATTATACCATAGGTATAATTCTGTGTTAAATTAATATTGTTTGCCAATCCTAATAGACTCGATCTTGTGAGTAGGTGCGAACGAGTCTTTATTATTTATGAATCGGAACAGCAAGTCTCGCGTGTAGCGAGTGCTTTACTCTTATTTTAACGAACGGACCAATCACAGGCACGCGTTACCTTTCGACGGGTTGAGCCGGAGGCGACCGTCCTGTTGACTGAATCCGGCCAATGGCGAGCGCCGGCGGTGAGGTCATCGTGCATAGGATGAGTCACTGCACTAGCGTGGATTTCAGAGATATGGTGCAATCGTTACTATAAAAGAAGCGAACACGATATACTTAAGCCCTTCAGTTCGAGACCAGACTTGCGAGCGGGAGCGCTGCCCAACAGACTACCGACGGAGCCCTGAGTTCCAGAACATCATTTGCGGATGGAGTTGCTGCCCGGACGTATGGAGGAATCTACCAATCATCAGTACCAGAGAGGATCATACCGCCACTGTGTAACAGCTAAGGAACATATTTATATTATCTATTACGGTTAATTATTTTCACTATCGAAATGTATTTATTTTGGGAATATTTGAGTTCGGAATAATTGTGTAATTAAATATCACGATTGCTTGTGTGATATTGGTTCAAATCGTACGAGAATTCCTTCCAAACGGATGTATTTTTATGCAAAGCGAATTTCATACCGTTTATGCTGAAAATTGAATACACGGAGTTCTATATGAATTACTTAGTAGCATTATAATAATTACTGTATTGCGTAGGTATTGCGCAATCATTACACTCGGTCTACAACTAACTCTTTATGAATCGAGTACCTCGGTATATTCAGCTTAATAAGTGGCTTCAGAATGACGAGTAAAGGACAGAATGGGGAGATCTAACTAAAGATTGGGGATATCTGGTTTGTGTTAGCCTAGCTGGCTGAGGGGTGGATGATTGCCGGCACTTGGGCGTGGAACCCGCACAAGCCCCTGCAGGGCCCCTTAAAGGCGGGGTCCTCCTTGTTGCTCGGGGTCGTCAATAAACCGACCACCTAACCTCATCTGGCGCAAACTACTTAAACCAACAAAAAGGTTCCCTATGTCTTTGGAAGGATTTCCATGCTTGAATGCTGTAAAACCTTGATAGAAAACGTTAACTTCTATTTCGTCCTCTGTAAGAAAGACAGGGCCAGAATAAATATAAAAATCATTCACTCATATGGAATAGCTAGGATATTGTAAATATGTTACTAACACTCTAACATTTGTCCAAAGTAAATGTTGCAAGATGCAGAATCGTGGGACGCCGCTCTGAAAAGGCATAATGAGATTGCACAATAATTTGTAACATCGCTGACTATGCCCGCAAAGGAGGCTAATGTCGTCATCAATTTGTACCAAAAGAGTACATGATTCTTCAAACACCGGCCTAAAAGAAAGGCGCCTCAAGACAACACCCATCATCAGAAACTCGTACCAAAAGAGTACGTACATCTCAATCATAAGCCTAAAAGAGAGGCGTCACAGGATCACATCTCGTAAAGAAGAGATAGAGTCTCGGGATGCAGTAAGTTCCGGAGGAACAAGGGGGGCCGTTTAGTCACTTAGGAAGTCGGCCACCGGGTTTAGGCGGGCGCGGAGCCTCTACCCCTCTCAGCAGAGATGCTGAGGGTTTAAAAAACCAAAATTTAGCATTCAAAGAAACTATTATTTCATATAAACTCACGGGCTGTTGTAGAATCCTTTCGAACAAACCATCCCCGAGACCTTATCTACTTATTTATAAAGAAGTTTTGCTTCAAAAATGTCTTATTTCGTAGATAGAAAATATATGTATTATTTTCCCATGGAATTAATATGAACAGGTTCATGCACGTCTAGAACGAAACCATTCAAGGTAAGAATTTGCTAATACAAAGTGTTTATAATTATTAATTTCAGTGTTATTTAATATGTGTGAATTTTTCCCTTTGCGCCGTTCGAACGATTTTACTGGTTTGTCTCAAATCGAAAATGTTTTATTTCTAATACACGAATTCTTCTGGTGAACGTATTTTATTGTAACATAAATGTATAGATTATTAGGTTCGTTAGATGTTTTTATTACGTAATATTATGCAATTGTTTCCACACTGCTCCTATAAAAGAATTTGAAGTTATTACGATACACAACGGGGTCCTTCATCCATTAGACGAATCATGTGCCAATTCAACGACGTATTACGAATAGTATATATTGTATTTATCGAGATTTAGTCGCATTTATTATTTCTAGTGAGGTTTTTAGTATTGGTTCCAGGCGCCATTATGAGGCGGAAATAGTTCATATTCATAGCCCGACTGCAATAGGTATTTTTGTCGCGTAAGAGGTAGCACTTTTAGGAATATAACTGTGTTTTATGTTTCGTCCCTGACGGACAGGATGGTATAGCTGTGGCTATTTAGGTAATATACTTAGTAAATGCAAAGGGCATTAGGTATTATCAATATAGTATGCGAACCCAAGATGTTAGAAATATAGTTAATATTTTTAGTTAATATTGCATTCAAAAGCGCAATTTTCACAGAATAATTATTTTCAGTTAATACGTATTTTTAGTTAATTTATCGTATAGAATAATTTCTGATAGTATAGAACATTATTTCATATGAAAGGTTGAATTTTAGTAGTAGTAATATTTCTGTATTGAATATTTAATTTTTAACAACTGTATCGCTACATCATATGGTTGAAGTCGACCGGTTGCATCCTGTCGCTCAATCGCGCGCGCTCACATATAAGAATAATGAAATATTTGATAATCCAATATATGTATTTTGAACGCGACGGTTTGCTACTTACTAACCTTCATTATTTAGTAGGACCCACATTAGGGTCATCTTACATCGTTAGCCGTGAAAAGAATATGATTTACATTGATTTGCAATGGAATGATTTGTATTATAGATTTGCTTCGCCTTATATATTCAACACACACCCCATGGGATGTCTAACTCTGGTGCCGGACCAGGAGCTATACTAAATTATTATTAAATGTATCAAGGCCGCGATACCTACTATCTACCTGGTTCAGCACAGTGCTTACCGTGACCAGGAGAACGATTTATATTGAAATGCAATAAAATGCTTTATAATATTAATTGAACACCATTTCGACATTAAATACAGTCTGCTCGATTTGATTAGGATACCTACTATCTATCAGGGTCATCTCAGTGGTGCCGGTGACCAGACAGGAGCGTATTCGTTGGACTCATTTGCATAGTAATAAAATCATTTTGGTTTAGTTAATATTATAAATGAAAGAAAATATTTGATTATAAAAGCGGTTTTATTTAAACAATCGCGGACCACGGTCCGTGACATCAAAGAAAAAAGATTGAGCATTTACGTGAACCACGTACTGAGATTTGTAGACAAACGTGATACTAGGTATTAGAAATTTCTTTAGGTTGTTTGTCATATAGACAGTTGGCATTTTTATTATTTAATATTTGGTGAACGAAAATTATTGTAGTAATTTTGGTCCTTGTGATATATTAGTTCGATTTTGGAATGCCTGTTTCTTTGTAAAAGTATTGCTCCATTTTATAGAATATGTGATTTATTTCATATCTCATTCATTTTATGTGGTTTGAATTCAAACGATTCACATTTGAAAAATATTTTTAATAATTGTATGAAGAGAATATATTTGAATGCGATCTCACAAGTATGCCACCGTCACAATCTAAAAAAAGACCATCGG